>JAVQJD010053508.1:0-74860 GCA_036023655.1 Nannoperca australis | reverse complement strand
ACAGGAACTGACCTGTAGATGTTTCCTCAGGTTTGACATCGAGCATTTTGATGTTGACAGCATTTTGACCTGGTAAACAAACTTTACACTGTACAGTAATGTTAGAGCCTGTTTCTGTTTTAATGAGGAAAGCATTTTTTTTATCTCCAGCACTGAAAGGCGTTGCTGTTCGGACAAATTAATAGAATGAATAATCCTTTTACCGAAAGAATATATTTGGATGTAACGTCTTTGTAATCACCAGCATTTTGATTAGAAACTGTAATTTAATTACATATTTTTTCTTAGGAACTGTAACTTTTTACAATTACATTTATTTTGTAATTTAATTACGTAACGCTGTTGCATGTAACTAGTTACTCCCCAACACTGTTAGTTGCAGCTTTACTGAAATTAGACATCTAGCATGTTTCTATCATACATAATTATGACACTGCTTTTCCCAGGAAAATGCAAAACATGGTAGATGGAGAATTAAGTTCAGGTCCTGTTCAGGGATTACCCAAGAGAACAAGAAGGCTTGAAATATTCCACACTTTTAACCTGAGTCATTTCTGTGTGCCTCTCTGCTGTCTTAAATCTTTCCATACACCCTCACTTTCTGGAATATAAATGATAAGGTTTGCTTCATTACATATAAATTAAGCTGCCTTTCTTTCATATCATATCAGCAAACTCTTAATCAGCAGTTTACACTTGACACTCTAGCAGCCATGTAATTGATTGACGTCAAGAATGTTGTTGTCATGGTCAGTTTGTCTTAGAAAGAGGGGACATGGCCTCACCGGTATATGCTTCATTGATTCTCTTTCATTATATCACCCCCCTAGACACTATTCTTCCCCCTGTTATTACTAAGGATGGTAAATATTTCCTTTTGCCATTGAAGCCCTATTCCACGGATTAATGCCAGAATACCAGGCATGCCGCCATACTTTAGTCAGGGCCCAGGGATATGACAGGAATGTTGTGACTCCGTGTTTGCTTCACATTCCCTACATGGCTGCTTCCGTTGTCATCCCAATAAGAATGAATAACAATGAATTTTTGTTTCAAAATGGCTAAATAGAAAAATAAGTGCAAAAAGGCATTCATTGTCATTTTGCAACAACCTACTAATAACAATAACAACTTGCTTAGATCATATCAGAAATCAAATCGTCACCTGTGTAACTTTCATTTAAGATGTAGTGTGGTCTTAATAACACAAATTATGTCCTTTAATTGCAATGATATGGTTGAGATCATTTACAATTAATAGGAATACACAAAACAAAACATGTTTCATATAGTACTACTCACTCATACATGCATATGCATCAATATTCACTGATCGCTCTAATCTCTGATTTTCCTAGATGCAAAGTGCTGAGGTCCTCGAAAGTTAGTGGGCAGTTGAGGACATCCACGGCACTTCCTTTGCAGGCCAGAGATTGGCAGCCATCTGCGTGTGAATGCACGTTTTTCTGTCAAACAAAGACTTCACCAAGTGAGCTGACTCACAAACTCTTATAGCATGGTTATGTATGCTCGTCTTAAAATCACCTTGAGTAGGTGGCGGTCCTAAAAATGGAGCCTGTTAACATTTCTAGGAACACGGTTGCACATCACTGGTAAAGAAAACATTGGTAGTGAATGACTTGTTTCAACAGAGCTGCATCTCGCCTTATGACTCTGAAAGACCACACAAAGGTTGACAAATTTCCGCAAATGGCTTGTATTTACCGCATAGTTACTGTCTTCGACTCAAATCTGGTCTACAAGAGAACAAGTTAGTCTACAGGCTTTCAAATGTAAGCCTAGCAGTTAACTGTGCTGACTGTTCTAACTGTTCTGCAGTTTTACGTGTTTTAATTTATGCATGGTTTTATTGTTTGTTTTAAATATGTACCCAGGACTCCCAATGAAATAGAATTGATACTAAATAGATTATCCTGGTGGGAGGGATGGAAAATTTGCATCTGTCTATGAGACAGAGGGGTCATCAGGCCTGATGCCCACAATCCCCCCCTCCCAGAACTGCCTGACTGCCACTTATCCATGTCTAACCCAGCTGTTACATGGATGGTTGGTACTGCCTCTCTATTGTCAGAAACATATGAAGTTAAAGGCACTCTGACCCATGTGCCTTCGTAAACCCAACATGCAAAGTTGCCACATCCTCCCCAGCTCAACAAAATGCAACATGCACATGCCAGGATGCAGCTGCTGGATCACAGAATAGTGCATTATGACTGTAACCTGTAAGCATGAAACAAAAAAGTGAAAGCACAAACGTAAAGAAAACAGTTTAAATCAAGAAATGATACAACAACCAAAACATGCAAAAGGTGAAAAAACTAAAGTGTTCCAAACACAGGGAATTAGCCCATTATACAAAATAGAATACATACATAATAACAATGAAAAAACAACAAATACAGAATCACAAACAATGGCATTTTGCTGCAAAGGTAGCAAAAGAAACAACACTGCTTAGCTTAAATATAATTTGTTGTGTCCTACCAATCCTTGCTCAACCATGTGGGGCTGTGAATGTGGCCCTCACAGTATGTTTTTCTGAGGCAACCATAACTACAGACTTTTCATGTCCTAAATTGAACTTTTCAGGTTGTAAATCCTGCCTGTTTTTGCCAGGATTGCAGGATTAGCAGTACCTGGGGGAAGCAGCAGACAGTATGTCAAGAAGCACAACCTACTCAGCTCAGGGCATGAATGAACATTTCGTTTTACATCCCCTGCCAAAAGATTACCACCCTAAAAGACCTCGTGTGTTGTGTGTTGTGCGAGTAAGTTGTATATTCTAAGATGTGTCATAATATAAAGATAACATTTTAAAACCGGCATAAAAAATAACTATAAAATATATAATTACATTCATATAAAATGACTACTATCAACAGATTGTAATGCATACAGCGTAATTAATTCCATCTAATAATATCATCATTCCAACGCTGTTGGAATGTTGTAATTTGAAGCATTTGTTTCAGACTATTGTTTGTGTTGTCACTGTCCAAACACAATGAACAAAGCATGGACTGGATGCCAGTACTTTTCCACAAGGACAATATCATTATTTCTCTCTTGGGAAAGAGGGAGGGTATGAGTCGGTTGGGGGTTGGTTGAGGAGAAAGCAAAGTGTGTAAGAGACATGAAATGATAAGAGACGAAGAGAAACTCAAAGTGTGTGTTGTTTGTTACAGTTTAATAATACCAACACAAGAGAGCTGAAGTATACAATTCGAGGGGAAACACAGGTTATTGTTCACAAGTAGAGTATTAAATGAGCACTATCCATCTTTACAACTTAAATGAACTGTGGTGGAAGAAGTATTCAGATTATTTACTTAAGTAAAAGCAGCAATACTTCACTTTAAAATACATTGCAAGTCCTGTATTCAAAGTTTTACTTAAATAAAAGCACAGGAGTATTAGCAAACAACATGCACCTAAAGTAGCAATAGTTAAAGTACTCATTATGGAGATGCATGATGTATTAACATGTAAGTGGCACTTTCCTCTAGTGTCACCACCAGGTCAAAGCTTTCAATTATCCTGTAAAATATTTCAACATATCCTAAATGGACTGGCACAAACTCTTATACCCACATTCATGTTCCCCAGATGATGAATCCTAATGTATTTTGTGATCATCTGACTTTCCCTCTAGTGACCTCAGCACGTTCACTGTAAGGTAAGTGTAACAACTATCGGATGGATTGCCGAGAAATGATGTTCCCCTCAGAAAATTATATTCATTTTGATGGTTCCCTGACTTTGCCTCCAGCACCATCATCAGGTCAAAATTATAATTTGTCCAATACAATACGATTTATAACCAAATAACTGAAAAACTAATTACATTTCCTTCATCCTCAGCTGTAGTTTATGTTCAGTGCTAGTTAGCTAGAGGGCTGTAGACTATAGTTTAGTCTTTGTTTTAGCAACTAATTAGAGGATAAAGCAAAAGTATGAAGCTATACTTTTTTATACTAATTTAAATAATTCAACTAACAAAGTATTTTAATGTTATGTTACTTTATACTTCCACTCTAATCAAGTCAAAAATGACTAACTTTCATCTTAGGGCTCCATACAAAAGTACAGTTGGTAACTTTCCACCACAGAAAATGAATGCACTGATTCCACAATAGCAATTTAACCGACAGAGGTTTTATTATGTCTATACCAGGTGACACAATAATGGCACACTGTTGAGATGGTCAAGTCATCTCAGAAACAACAGAGGGGCCATTGAAACATCACTGAATGATTTATTTGACATACACTGCAGGGTGTGAAGGGGTGTAGCGTTCTTCAAGCAGAGGTGAATTAAGGTCACTATTACACAATGTTGAAACATTCACTTATTCACGCTCACGGTGGAGTGAATAATGCAGAAACATTAATCACGTCTTGCTGTACAGGTCAACATCACGCTATCATGAGAGAAATGTGCTTTTCCTGAAACTAAGTAAAAAGGATTTCATGTGACACTAAAAGAAAGAATTCTATTTAGCAAATAACTAATAAAGTTACTTATTTACCTTCCTCAGTCAAGGTAAGTCATATTCTCAATTTATTTCCAGCTGCTACCCACACACTCCCCTTTGGAGTGAGCATGCTAAATTTTAACTTGTTGCTATGGGGAGTCATACATCATTGATATGAGTCACTGTCTAAAAGGGAATACATATCATGGCCTCGAAATGCCAAGCTGACGACAAGAGACTGATTGAACAGTGTTGCTTGTGTCACTCACTCCTTTAAAAATACAGTGTTTGTTATCTTACTATATGAACCATCAAGATACTGATTAGTTTTGGGGCTATTGTGCTTTCTACAAGTGGCATTACATTTTAAAGAAGTGTATTTTCCCAAGGTCATTTCTAATCCACTCTTACAAAATTATGGAAAGTTACAGAAGTGTGAGGCTTGGTCAACAGGATAAATGCACATATGGAGCTAAACCACTAAGAAGTGGAGGTTTGTAAGCAACTGATCCTGAAGCCTGGAATTGCCCAGGCTTTCTCTGGTTCTGAGCAGATTAATAAGGCCTTGTTAGGGTTTATGTAATCCTGGTCAACAATAAGACATATATAGTAAACACTGAATGGATGGGTCATTTTGTTAATATCCAAGCACAGTATGATCTCTTTAATACCTCCTCATTGTTTTGAACAAGTTATACAACAATATCACAACATAACCCCATGGCGATGTTAAATCCACAATTATTTTGGTCTGAATTAAACTCATTTTCCAATTTCATTAAAACAGATGCTAACTTCTTACAACTTGGAATCAGCTTATAATCACACAATCAATGCAGAATGTGTCTGGTGTTGCAATATTATGTAGTACACCACAAGTCAACAAATCACCTTACTTCAAAAGAAATCTTATTGAATTATTTCAAATGGATGTTGGTGTGTAGCAAAACTGACTTTATGGTAGCCAGTGTGGCAACATAAATAATGAGTACACATTTGTCTTTTGTTTCCACAGAAGATTTATTTTCAATCTCTAAAAATAAAATCCATGAAAAATAACAATATATATTCTGTCAGAAAAAAAATGGTTTTAAAGCTCTTTCCCACACAGCAATCCTCACATATCACGTATCCACATTATGCATCATTTATGCCTGACATTAATAGGGATTGGCCTGTCAAATTATGTCACTGATGTTTTGAACATTCAATGATGTTGCCAAATTCCAAAATACACACAAAATGGTTTAATTTGTTGTATTCTGGGGGTAAAAGCATTGATGTCTGCACACTGTGGAAATGACTAAAATCCAAAAGGCCAGCAACTTTACACACCTGGTTGATTTACCCATGATAATGTCACGAGTAAGCTCACCCAGCGATGTGCTAATCCTGGAACAAACATCTGAAATGTCATTTCTGCTTTGCATTATCATTCTTTGCTGATATGCACAAATATGAAGATGTACTACATGACAAGTTGATTTATCAAATGGCTTTAAAGAAATGTGGCATTCACTGCACAAAATCTTCAGCACGTAAAAAAGCTACCTCTATTTTGTTTCACTTTAGCATTGCACACTAAGACACATGTGGTAAGAGGTTTAAAAAAAAGTTGCACTTGAAACAAGATTAAATGACATTTCAGCACTGCAGTGCACTAAAGGTGCATTGACACACAGTAGATACACAGGAGAAAGCCTCCTATAGACGACATTTATATAATGGGTGACCCAATGAACCCTGAATTATATTGTACACAATGTTAACATAATGCAGACCCGACACACTTCTAAATGATAAAATGAGATATGCATAAAATAGAAATTGATACAGAATCATGAGCATTGGTACTTGTGGCTTTTTGTTACGATACAATAGTAGTGCAAAAAAAGCTGTATGTTCGCTTTGAAATTGACACAGAATACTGCCACAATTTTTATTTTTTTTAAACAAAACACAGAAGTAGAAAACACAATATATAAAGTCCCTTAAAGTGACAACACATTGTAAAGCCAATCAAAATGAATAAGTACCATTCTAGTTTTTCCTCTTAGGATTGTTTTTTTATTTATTTTTTTTTAATAGGATCATTTCTAATTGTGCTTCTTCCCTTCATTTGATGTGCTTCTAAACACACTCTAAAAACCAGATATTTAGCTTGACAAAATTATTTTTGATGCAATACCTCCAGTAGGCTAAATCTAACCAGTGATTTTGCTAATCACTATAAACATAATGGTCATGTACAACAGCAGCAGAGAAGGAATGCTTCTTAGCACTTAATATGAACTCTTGTTTTACAAACCTCATAATGGTCCCCTTAAAAAACGAGATCATTTCTACCTATTCTCTCCAGCACAAGAAAGGAGATATATATTAGGTAATTGCCAATAACTTTGAAATGACATATGTACAAATTTTCTAGTAATCACATACTTGAAGTTCAGCCAATACAATGCAGGAATACTAATAGTGTTCAGCAGCAGAAACTTGTACAAAACTGTTATGGCCTATTAGCTAAAATAGTTTAGAGTTAAATCGGGTTACTACAGACAAATGCTTGCTATACCAGCAACTAAGCCTACACTTAATGTCAACAAGAGTGGGGAATAAAACTTAAATCACAGAATACATTTGTTTTTCACCATACAAAAAAGAAAGACAAGTGCATATAAGGCAAATATTAAATTCACTTGAATACAACTATTCTGAAAATCCCAGTAGATCCCAGGAGATAAACAACCATTGCTGTACAAAATGGACACGCCAGTGCCAAATAAGCTTCATAGTCATAAAGGAGTAAAATCTATCTCATGTAGAGAAGTTTTAATCATTTTTAAAAAATGATTAGAATAAGCTTAGATCCCTGTTAGAGAGCTACAAAAGACAACTGTAAATATTACAGACAGTGCTTTTCAAATCTCTGAAGATTCAACTGTTTGTTTGTAACAGCCCCCCACGTAACTTTCACATCAATAAAAGCCCCCACCCCAGCCCCCATTAGTTCACTACAGTGAGAAATAAATAAACATGAAAATGCCCACAGAGCAGACGAATAGCAGTCCCAAGTTGAGAAGAAGTTTAACTCTAGGTGGCTCGTATAGCATCTCTGCAATGACTTTTGCATCCTCCTGCACTAGTTTTTGCTGAGCACCCTGTTCTCCCTCCTTACATCCACAAAAACATTCCAGTAAACGCATACACCTGCTAGTCTCCCCATTACCGCGGCAGCCTTCTTCTTCTCCGATCACATCCATCCTTCCATTAGCAATTTGTTCTGCAGGGCTTGTGGCAGGGGATGTTTCTGTACTAGGGGTTGCTGGGTCATGGTCAGTGGATGGGACCAGGAGTTTGACATCCGCCCCATCCAAACACCTCTCCTTTCTGACATCCGGGGGCATTTCTTTATGGAGCCTTCCATCGTCATTAGTATGGCTCTTCTCGGTCAGCCTGTAGGTTTCCTCTTGGTCCTTCACAGGGACCATTTTTATGTAGCGGAGCCCCCAGACTGTGGTAGTGCGAACCTGCTCCTCATCTGGTGGAGATGTGCAGAGGCTGACCACCACCGCCACCAATCCTGACATCCAGAACAGACCCGCGGCAAAATACATGTAGTGAACATTAACTATAAAGGCAGGCCTATCATCTGGCTGGTCACAGCGAGGCTGCCGGTAAATAAAAGCTAGTATCAGTCGAATGGTACCGAGTATGAAACCTGTCATGCCTCCCCAAAATGCACCCCTCTCATTACACCGTTTCCAGAACACACCCAGCAGGAAGAGGGCAGCGATTGGAGGAGTGAGGTAGCCAGCAACTTCTTGAATGTAGAGATACGTCTGTCCGCCTTGCATTTCAATAATAACAGGGACCCAGGCAATGCTGATTCCCACCATGAGCACAACAAATATGCGTCCCACGGTCAGCAGCTCGCGCTGAGACGGCTTCCCTCGAAAGGTTTGATAGATGTCCAGTGTGAAGATGGTGCTTGAACTGTTGAAGATCGAGTCTAGATCACTCATCAGGGCAGCAATCATTACTGCCATCATCAGACCCCTGAGTCCCACAGGCATCACTGCCATGACCAGGCGTGGGTAGGCAATGTTTGAGCAGCCGGCTTGAGAACCACACACAGCCATGCAGTGCTCTGGCCCAATGCAGGCGATCTCGTCCACAAACATGATGCGGGAGATCATTCCTGGAATGACTATTACAAACATGGGCAGAATCTTGAGAAATCCAGCCATGAGTGTAGAGCACTTAGCGTGAGCAATGTTCTTTGCTGCCAGCACTCTCTGAACAATGACCTGGTCTGCACACCAGTACCAAATAGATGCAGGGGTCTGGCCAAGAATAAACCCTGGCCATGGGATGTCTTCATCCAGGGGACCTCGAAGGATGCGGAGGGAGTCTGGTTTTGGCTGAATGCGGCAGGAAGGAGAATAGGTGAAGTTTCCAGTGGCTATTATAGCAGAAACGTTGGGAACTGCCTGCATGTACTTAGTTCGGACACCCTCTAGCCCACCAACTTTGATTAGGCTGATGATGGTTAAGGTGAGGGCTCCACCAATCATCAACACTGCCTGAAGTGCGTCCGTGTACATCACTGCCACCAATCCACCAGTGATAGTGAGCAGTGCGGTCATACTGATGAGCAGGACAATAGACACATAAAGGTTCCACCCCAGGGACTCCTGAATAAAGAGAGCTCCAGCATACAAGTCCACAGACAGCTTGGTAAAAATGTAAAGTAGCAGAGACAACAGAGCAAAGTAAACCTTTAGCCTGTTGCCGCCGTAGCGTTTCGACAGGTACTCGGGCATGGTGTAGACTCCCGAGTGGATATACACAGGGACAAACACCCAGCCAAGTAGCTGCAGAAGTAGAAGTGCATTAAATTCCCATGCTCCAACAGCAAAGCCACTTGCTGCTCCTGACCCAGCCAGGCCTATGAAATGTTCACTGCCAATGTTGCTGACGAAGAGTGATGCACCTATCACTATCCCCGTCATGGAGCGTCCAGCCAGGAAGTAGCCACTCACAGTGCTGCGATTGGCTTTCCACATGGCAAGAAACCCGATGACTAGCACCAGGACAAAATACAGTGCTACCACAGCTATGTCCACTGCTTCCATTCCACGGACCATTTTTACCAATTACGTATGCAAATAGTCAAAGTTATGGATTTAATTAAAAAAAATGTAAAAAAGGAGCAACGGAAATGATCTGCTTTGGTTTGCTGTCTGGATGGAAGTTGTAGTATCCACAGTGAGGTCAAATTCACTAGGTGTGCTTCGGAGGGGGTTATCCACCGGCACTGAGGTCGTTCTAGTTTTAGAGGAGGATGCTGTAGGCCTCTGGTCTAGAAAAGTCTAGAGTTAACATTCCTGCAAGACAGCAAAGACAAAGAAAAACACCTCATTAGAGCCTTAATTTGAGAGGGAAAAACACCAAACACCAATGTTTGAACGTTTACTACAGTCTTTTTGAAAACAGGATTGTAACGCAAAATTTATTAGCGTCAAACTGAACATCATATCACAATCCATAACATAAAATGATCAAAATGACTAATGAGAGAAATGGTCAAATATGGCACATCACTTTATAAATCACAAGAAGATGAATAAGAATTATTTTCAGTTTTGCAACTGAAGGACTTTTCCAGCTCCAGTCCTTGGGTTTAGCCTGCATATGACTTTCCTCCTTAATCTTTTAACACAAAGAACTCAAGCCATGCCACTGTAAAAACTTAATAATATTATGTAAGAAATCAAGAAGGAAAACATGTTGCCAAAGACTTTGCAGTTTGCAATATGTGGCCTAACTTATGTCATATTTACTGTGACATGCCTGCATATAGGAAGTCTGTGCTGGCACCTCTAACAAAATTTTGGCATTACATTTTATGGTTCATGGATAAATAAAGAGTAGAGAAACACAAAAGGGCATTACCTAATAACACACAATTAAGACCAATTCAGTCATTTTTTAATTTACCATACAATAATCCATACATACACTTAAATATGTTACATTGAATTGAAAAAAACCCAAGTTAAGTCAGGCTCGAAGTGTAATGCTATGCAAGCTATGTACGTATGGTAATGAATTCAAATTCAACAGATAACAGTGAGATGGATCAAATTGAATCCCTATGTCAGCAGAATTTGCTATGCATGGTGATGTGTGAGCACATCTGTTTTGTGTCCACACACTCACACTCACACTCACTTGGACGTCTGGCCCCTCTTGAGGTTTTTAGCCTGCCATGCATGGTAGAAAATAACCCCACGCATTGGTCTTCACAAGCAGGCTTCATGCATAACCATCCATCTCAATAAAAGAAGTCTTTGTTTTCATTTTACCATCTCATCATCAAGGGCTACACTCCATGTGTTCACCATAAACTGCCCAAGAGACTGAAATACAGCAAAGTCATTCAATAGATTAGTGTAATTGTATTTGCAAAGTTATATAATGTGGGATTCAGACATAATCACTACTATCCCAGTGTGCCAGGACCTACTTATAGAGCCCTCACTCAGGCCACTGCCAAAATAATACAAAAATATGTTGCAGGGACACAAACTTTAGCCCAAGCTGACTCATATAATAGAGTTAAACATAAACAAGAGTAATTGTTCTATTCTTCTCCTTTCTGCAATGGATTATTGTCTCAAATCCAACAATTAAGTTCCACCAGCAGTGATGAAACTGCAGTAATGCAAACGTCTGTGCCAGGTTTTCAAAAAGTGTAGCGTCCCGAGCAATTAAAGCCAACCTTATGTTGACCAACTTACTCTGTGCAACTGGAAGGCATGTCAGATGAATGGTACTGCTGCACATGCCCACGTGGGGTAATTTAGGGACACCCTGAATGCGTCACCTCTGCTTTCAATTACAATAACGAACACAATATCAAATCCAGCCTGAATTGGGCTGCAGGTAAGGCCAGCCGACGCCATGATGGAACAGTGGCATAACGGATAGTTGGGGTACAGGACAAATGCCGCTTTAATTAATGGCCAGATGTGTCTGACAGCCTGAGACTGGCTTTGTGAGAGAAACAAGAGGTGTCACCACTCCCGGCATGCAGCGCACAGATGCACCTAACTTGACAGGCGGCAGGAAATTTCTAGAAGAGTCACCCATTCATCCGACTGCATAAACTACGCATCTTCCAGAGAGCTTGTATTCCTCATAATTAGCTTATCTTGCGTGCACAATATTTAACACTACAGACCTAATGTCACGGTGACATTAGGACAAAGACAATCAATGACAAATCAACTTAAGTTCCATTACCTAAAACACAGCGTCACATGCTTTACATATGACCACACATGTTTGCCACACACTGACTCACCGGCTTGTTTAAACGCAGTTGAACGCTAAAGATGTTAGCTAGTGTTAGCAGACGCGCTAAAGATGCTAAAACAACACAGAGGAGAGACGTGGAAGAAGAAGGGACTCCCTCCTGAAGACCCGTACCATCCACAGGATCAATGCTTCCTCCTTGGCAATGTGTTGGTTTGATGTTGTCTTCTCTGTGCATTGCGTTTCCTGGGAGCTCGGATGATACCCGTCAAACAATGCCGCCTCTCCTCCTTATAGACACCCGTTCAGTTCCACGCCCCACGCGCTTAACCAACTCGTGATGCGTTTGGCGTCAAAATCTCCTGCTGGACATTTCTAATGCTAATTGTCCCGGGCTCTTGTGTTAACTTGCACGTTTTCAGATGGATGAAAGAATAAGAAGGACACGTGTTTAGCCAACTGTCATTCAAACCGGGAAGCGAGTGGCCACTAAACACACCCATCTCCCACGACGTGTTTTAATTGCGGAAGAGAAAACTTTAAAGTACTGAAAATAGCCTAACTACTAAATTGCCACTTTAATTTGTATCAAATAGATGGGGATTAAACGATGACAGGTAACCTAAAACATTATATGAAGATGATATATATATATGTATATATTCTTTTTTATTATTATTTTTTGTGGTGACTGTTTAACTGGAGAGAGTTATGCAACTTTATTATTCTGCACACTGCACAGTTTACACTATCAAACTAAATGCCTCATTAAACTTAGCAAATCTTCTGCATGCAACTATAAATAGATATCAAGGGGGCTAATTAACCTGGAATAACACAGTTGTGATGTCACTAGAAGAAGCTTCTGTACACTGGATAGAAGCTACTAGAAACCAGCTAGGCCTACTCTCACTGTTTACAGAAGTCTAATTTCTAATCAGATTTTAGTGTAATGCTTGTAATCTGGAACTATCTAGAAACTGCCAACTGCTGCCTCTTTGATTTATAGTCAAAAAATAAAGAAGCCTCTCTAAAAACGGAATTCCAACCTGTATGCCAACAATAATTTTCACAAGATTTCATAAAGTTATGCAAACTTAGGTTTTGCAAGCACATGTGTTTTTGTTTAACAAGACCTGGCTGGCATGGATGAGGCTATTTATGGGAAAGCATCAGGCTAGTGATCAAGAGGAAATAGTTGTCATTTTAGAGCAATAGGAGGAAACCCAACACTCATAAATTACCACCACCACCAACATCACCTGATATTGTGCCATCATTGTTTGTGGTTGCAACATAATACTGTTTCTCAGGGTTAATCCACACACATATATGTATATATATATATATATATATATATATATATATATATATATATATAATGTTAAAAAAGAATGACCATGTTAGTTACATGTCATATAGAAGACAATGCAAACCTATGCATAATAATAATACAATAGTAATAAATGAATTGGCTCAATCTTAATCATATCCTAATAATCACAATAATAGCTGTCAGCCGCCCCTCAGCACGCAGATGAAAACAAGGTTAACATGGTTGACTTCCAACAAAACATCCTGCAGGGCTGACACTGCTCTGCATATCACACTCGGATGGGGGCAGAGTAAATTTCCACTCACTCCTCAGATAGATATCTGGGAAATTTCCATTACACGAACAACTACATTTCCCAGCAATCATTGCAAGGCTGTGTTGCGTTTCAGGTTGCTTGGAGAAAATGGCAGCTCCAAGGATTTGAGCTGAAATGTGAATTAATTCACTTTTTTTGTATCACTTTTCACTTCTTATTTATTTTGATGAAAGTTCACGTGATTATATAAATATCAAGCATGGAGCCTTAAATTCAGATGTTACAGTGTTACCATGTGCTGTTCTAAGGTTAATACATTATGGAGAATATTAAACTTGTTTATTCACTACATTTACACTGTTTAGAGATAGATCAGATTAAGGCCGCAAACTAATCTTGAAAAATGATATAGGTTAATAATGAAAGATGAAAATCCTACCTATCAATCTAAAAATGGAATCATTTTTATTTTGTCATAAGATTTTATTAAATATTGCATTGCTTTAAATAAAATTATATGCAAAACCTTTAACATTTTACAAGAAAATTATACAAGCTTAATAAATAAGTAATATATTGTCTACAAAAGCCTTATTATTTTAGTTTATTGTGTTATCTTTCTACTATTTGAAACTTTGGAAATGTATTCTGAAAACACATCAAAAAGTGAAGCAATTAAAACGTTGTGTGCACATTTACTCATACCTGAATTTGGAACTTCAACACTTAGACACAATGTTTGTTGCAAAACATATAAAGAGCCATAACAACAAATATATAATAAATTAAATCATTGTTCTTTAAATGATGTTCTGTATGATAAGCCATGGTAGGATTCTATACATTATACACATATATATCATAGCTCATGATCATAATAGCATTAAGCAGATACAAAACTGAAAAACTTAGACCAAGTGCAACAGAAGCTGGCTGCAGTGTCGTCAATGGTACATTTAAGTTTTTCTCTTCTGCTGTTTCCTGTACAATTAATGTGCAATGGCGAAGTGCAGTATTTCTAGTCAAACACACAAGTAGCTGATTACATTTCGTATGAAATCGACGCACACAAAAGCAGAAGGCAAATTAAACTTTCCAGCCTGAGAAACATGCTCTCAACTTAAAATGGCCACACATCATAGGCCTTGGAGTGTAACATCCTGGCTAATCAACCCAGCAGCAAGTGAGCTTAAAGCCTTGTCAGCCTTGCCAGCTTATGATCAAAAGAGCTGTGATGCTTTACACATAGTGCTGCCTAGTTTCCTGATATAGGCTGAAGTTGAGTCACACACCCCACAAGTGCAAAACTCAACCAATGGCTTCATTTAAAGTAATTAACGTATTAATAGCAATACCAATGATGCATTAAATCAGATTTTGTAGGTGTAACTTCACACGTTGTAAGCAACTGTATAACCAGCAACATTCTGGGCATGCCTATACACATTGTTGTCTCTGAGTGTGCCTGTGTAAATACTCTTGAAGAATGCTTCCAGACTATCCTGCATGTCTTACTGTTTTTTATCAAGATGCATCATCATAAAAACCTTTTTAATTTGACAGAACTTGTTCAGAAATATATTTTCCCTAATTATTGCTGCGCTCTTGCTCTCATGTCACAGTGCTCCAACAGTGTAGTTGATATTATGCACAAATTTCCTCCCATTCGAACACCAGGGGAGAGAGAGGAAATTGGGGAAGGAAATGAATGGGATGCAGGAGGACTCTAAGATCATGTTTACCATTACCTTCTTTTCTCAGTGGGGGCTTGATTCTCATCAGTAAAAACCATTTAGTATAATTGCATTTGGATGCAATGTGTGCAATGTCTGTTTAATTTGGGAGCCACCTACAGGCAAAATGGCACATATATGCAAAAGAAGAACATGTCACAGTAAAGCCCTTCCTTCCAGTTCTGCCTTGGGCAAAAATCTTTCCACCAAATTTCACTGAAATCTGTTCAGTAGTTTTTGAGATATCTTTTTAACTTACAGACAGACCGACAAACGGGGAAAACAACCCCCTTGGCGAAGGTAACAATAAACCCATTGTTTCCTCCTCTCAACTTGTTTGTGGCTGATTAGAAACACCAGTGCTCTGTTATAAGGCAATCTTCATGTTTACAGTATACACATATGATCACAGCTCACACTTTGTGTTACAAAGCACAGCTGACTTCACAAACACAAGCATTGGTGAACATAACAGGTCTCACAGGGCTAGTTATTGGGACTGTGTCTAACCCTGAATTTTCCAAATCAGCAATGAGCTATTTTAAGATATGGCATTTGTAACAAACAGTCCAGTCAGATCTAGTGTAGTGCAAATATTGTAAATGACGTAAATCAAATAAATAGAAAGCGCTCAAAGAGCTTCCAGCTGCAAAGGCTGTGCAATCTAACAAATATGTTTAGAATGTTTTAATCAGCATCTGCATGCAAACACCTTGTGATAGACAAGAATACCAAGAATTCTGTGAATGTTAGAGCTTTGTACAAGGAGGAAAATAATGTTAGAGTTATTTTTATGCTGCTGTAACGCTACCTATTGCCAAAATTCCATTATATTTGCAGGGATTGTTCAGAGTTGATATGTCCAGATGTCTTGAAAGATTTATTTTATTTTTTATTTTTTTGCAATTGCAATTGCACAATGTGCAATCAATTGTAGAAAAACAATATGCAATGCCCAAAATAAATTCTAATGTTTGATTCAAATGTTTTATAAACCAAATTTAATGAAGATTGAACACATTTTGTGGTTATAAAAGTATTTAGCAAAAACATCCAATTGGCAGAAAGTCTATGTATGAGATCATCCAAGGGATACAGATAAAAGTAGCTTCTATGCCACAGAGTTTAAGAGATGTTAGCTGCTTCATAAATGGCCACACGATGGCGCTATCCACACCAGAACCTAACAGGTTCTTCCTCGGTCCATGGCCTAGCCTTCCTAAATTTAACTGAAATCTTTAAAGTGTTTTTTTATGGTTTTGTCCTAAATAACAGACAGACAAGCATGACTGAGTCCTGGGTGGAAGTTAAATGAATGAATGAATGAAAAAATGAAAAAAACATGTAAAAAAATATGACAAATGAAACATGTTTTAACAGAGAAAAATAATTATGCTTAATTTGTCAAGGCATATATAGGGTTACCAAATTTACACTTTAGATGGTGTTAATGCAGAACTAACAGGCTTAACACTGCCCCTTTTGGAGCACAGTGGGCATGTACTTTCCAATACTGGGTTTTCTCAATCTGTCTATATAAAGCTATTCTATTATTAGACATGCTTTCCATTGGTAAAAACTGTATTGTGTCATTGAGTCTTTAAAAAGATATTATATTATAAAAGTAGGCCCATGTTTTCTGGTACTGCATGAATGAAATACATGCAAAAGGCTAAGACGTAAATGTTATAAACGCTGCTGTTTGTTGCTTTTTCTACAGTCTGTAATTCAACAGCAGCTTATTGAGTTCTTGTTTAGTAAGTTTGTCACTTTCAATTAAATGACAGTAAGCAGTGAAATACTGTGATGTCAGCCTTTCAAAAGAAAATATCTCATACCAAGTTTTATTAGTAATAGTGCTGGCGTGCCTAATCATAATTCTGTTTTCTCTATTTAGCTCGTGCTATATTCCATTATATCCAGCATGTGTATGTGTGCTATGTCAGGACACTGCAGTCTCATAAAGCAAGTCATTGAACAGGCAGGTTCAAAATGTTTGCCTAATATAAGAGCTCCATCTAGAGACAGAAGCTGGTATTCACCCCTCCTTGTGTCCACATACAATCCATTGTATAACTAAACAAGTTCTAACAAACATGGATTATTTTCAAAATCGTTACATTTGACTCAAAGGACTTTTGTTGAAATGACGTAGTAATTAAGACCTACAATGAATGCAAAACAGAACCAACTCGTACAGTGTGACAGGGACAAGAGGGTCTCATTCATTATGAGAGGAGAACACAGGACTTGATGTGGAGCATATGTAGTACTTCACTCAAATTAAAATATATTGCAATTCCAAAGTACAAAATGCTGCCAAGGCTTGTCGGTTTCCAACGTTTTGTGTTGCATCCAGATCACCCTTGATTCCATCGCACACATCGTTTATTGTCTCACTTATTTGAACTATGAAGATTAACACTGAACATGCAGTATTTAAGTGAAAGTGAGCTATTCTAGGTCGGCTTTTTTGTACATTATAATGAAGTATTGAGTTAGTGCAGATCCAGATATTGCTGGTACTTAAGTCAGAGATGAACATAGCTATTTTCACAGCAGAAGGCGAATACAGCTTTACATGTGGAGTCCATTCATAGTAGTGAATTTAAATCCAAAATATTCTTATGGAAATGATTTTGTTGTTAAAGTTTAGACAAACTAATCCAGATGACTGAAACTAAGGGTTAATCACAGTACCTGTTTTAGTTAATTAGACCTCTTCTCAGCTTGTGCAGACTGTGCTTGACTGACACCTATCACACATTTATCATTGTTGTTAGTATGTGGAGTCCTGTGACCTCATGTAATTCATTCAACCTGAGCACAGGTGTTATCAGAAAGAATAATCGTGCACGCCTGTTTAGGTGTGCAGGGCCTTTAAAATGTTATGTATTAAGTGTAAAAGGGGGGAGGATGGGTGGCTTTAAAGACCTTGTTATAATTGTTAATGGGAAAGTAATCTTCATTTACATGAATGATAAAAACAACAACATTTGCATCCGGAATATCTGTAAAAATAAAAAAAAACTATATTAAAGAACGAGTGTGGATCGAATATTGACTTTCAGTTTTGTGTAATGACCCTGTTTTTCCACAAGGGGAAGTTGTGTGAAACAGAGATATGGGAAAAGACACAAGGTCTGTTAATGGAACTTAAACTAAAAACTCATTTTTATTCACCTCCTGCATAACTGGAATGTAATTTAGGCTTGTCACAGCATTAATGAATGATGGCCTAATTTCAAATTAACTACTCCAGTATGCAAGAATGCACAACAGGCTTATCACAGATATATCGGTAGTGGCACGTGTCAACTGATAACTAAAAACAATTTGTCCACCACAGAGCACTTACTGGTTCATTTTTCTGTTGTTAAATATTCCTAGTACGTATCTTAGTCAAACATTTGACTTTTATGTTGCACATTTGTTTTAATTATGTATATAGAATGTGGAATGTACATTTACTCAAGTACTTAAGTACAATTTGGAGGTACTTACTACATTTCAGAGGTAAATTGTAGTTTCTCCTCCACGGCATTTATTTTGCAGAATACAATATTTACTTAGAAATACAACACATTACTATGGTTTAAACTACCCAACAGTATATACTGTAATATGTTTGCTTTATGGTATTGCTTTTGATTGAATGCAATTTAGTTTTATCTATATAGCGCCAAATCTTAGTTTTCATGCCTAAGAGTCAAATATTGATTATTTGTGTAATGTAATGGTGGGGGTCTATTATTTATTGCACGTGTGCTTATCATACTATGACATGTCAAAATTCCTGCCGTGAATAATGACCTATGATCTATTGGACTATTTAGACATGATTCATTTAATTTGATGTATTTTAAATTAATAGGCTATTGTATATTGCATAGACTTAATTACCTATGTTACAACAAGACTGGAAAATATATGTTTTATTATTTTTGATTTACCGTAACAACTACATAAAATAATGGCTACCGTTGTGTTTTAAGTTGCTATCGTAGCCTGTACAGTTGCAGCACAGTCAAATATCTGGCAACGAGGTGAGAGGTTTGTAAACACTGCACATCCTGGACTTTACCAAAGCCGGAGGGCAGTGAGTTCTCGGTGATGTCTACATTTCCATTTTTGAAGCTGCGTGAAGAAAAACTGGTTTATTTTTGCTCTGGGCGAGATTTAAGCTTACGTCTTCCGTGAATTGACTATTTGACGACCGTTAAAAGACAAACATCTCCTTCGCTGTATTAAAATATTCCCGCCTCACCCCCTTCTCTGTCCGGAAGTGAAACGTTCGTCGGCGCTAGGCTCTGAATCAGCTGAGTTTGTGGGTCCCGCCCCGTTATATGACTGGTACTCTGTGGATGTGTAGCGACACGCTCATCCTTAGGACAAATAATAATTTTGCCACCTCTTTTCTTTGAGCGACGTTAGCGTGAAATATGCACCATGATGGCCGGGCTGTCGCTTCTCTGAGTCGGACCGCTTTGAAGCGAGTGTGCTCCGGCGCATCTTGGGCTTGTTTCGCAGTTGGTGAGTCATTGATGCACCTGATAGCTAGCTAATTTTGTTTACGGCGGTAGTGTTTGCTTTTAACGGCATTTGATGTCTTCTTATAACCATAGGACTATATTATTTCCTCTGACACTTAAAAAACCCTACAGCTTAAATATTACCGTTACAGTTACGTTTTTTAATGGCTAGCTGGCTTTTTGTTCGACTTGTCCTGAGTTTATTCATTTTTTTGTAGTAGCTAAAATGTGTAAGCTGTAACTGTACACATATTCAAGTACTGTAAAAAAAAATATCTTTGTTGTTTCCTAGTCATGGACATCACTGTCTAGTCTGTGGTCGTGCAGTTACATAATATACTCAGCAGTAGGCTCTGCTGATAATACACAGGCCAAAAGCTGCATCAGCCAACTGTGATTTGGCAACAGTTTATATGTTTTCACTTCTCCCATCTCACATCTAAACGTCGTTACATTAAAAAAAAAAAAAAAACCCGTTGTTGTGGTGGTGTCAGTGAGTCAGGTGACAAAGTCCATAGCGGGGCTTGTAGTGTGCCATTGTGCGTGTGTGTGTCCACCCTCAAGGCACACACACACACACACACACACACACACACACACACGTCTCTGCTGCCTAACAACACCCTGTAGAAGTGCATGCTTTTATCGCACTTGCTGTTTTGCTGATGCACTCAATGAGGAAGTGAGAGTGCACGTTTAGTTCTGCTTGGCTCACACAGTTTGGTTATCTGGCAGTCACCTGAGATTAAGCTGGGTTTTAAGGATCCTCATTTGCTTACAAAAACGTCTCTTTGCAGGAGGAATTTCTCTGAGGGCAGCTTCACATGTAGTGTGACTTCGCTTTTACATGCCACTCAGGATTATTTTCATTATCCATTTAATGTGTGAATAATTTTGACGAAGTGTATATCGTTTTTGACGGTGTCGACAATAAAATAAAAATGCTCATCACAATATGGCAGAGCCCGAAGTGACGTCTTCAAACTGTTTCTTTTGTCCAAACAGCAGCCCGAGTCCCAAAGACTCTCCATTTGTCATAAATGACAAAGAAAAGCAGCAAATCCTTACATTTAAGAAGATGTTTGACATTTTTGCTTGAAAAATGACTGAAACGATGAATTTATTATCAAAAAAGCTGGCAATCAATGTTCTTTTGATCGATAAGCCGACTAATCTATTTTACATATTCCTAATTTAGCCACTCCTAATTTTAATATCAAGGCTGTCAATGGGGAAAGAAAACATTGGAAAGTTTAATCCACTGGTGACAGGGCTGTAGCCAGGAATGTACAAATACTGCAGTGACTAGTCCTGCATGTGACTTCTGTGGATTAGACGTTTCTTTATGTCGTTAGTTTGGTTTTGTTTGATTAGAGATGACTAACCAGTTGGCATACATTTTTACTATTTTCATCATTTCCAGACACATGCTGTAAAAAGCGATAAATGTAAAATGGGTAAGAGGTGTAATGGAAGCATGTATATGGCAGTTTCTTTCAATCATACCCAAAAATGAACACGGTACAAAAAGAGCATACTATTACCAAACTTATCACCAAAATGAAACTGCTACATTGTTAAAACTGCCACATCACCTAAAAATGATGTTCAATAAGGTAGAGACCCTGACCAATATTAAAAACAAATCAATTGGTGTACGTTGGTCATTAAGTAACAGGAAATTGCTTTACAAAAATTCAAAAGAATACTGGTAAATGTAGGATACAGTGATACATATTGGTGACATTCTATTTTAATCATCAAAAACACATATAATATTAAAATACAGGCTTTTCTACACCACACACTTTTCCATGTAATGTTTATTATAGTTCTGTATAGTGTAATCATTTCAGAATTCTAAGAGTTTTATTGGGTTTTTAAAATGTTCAGGTCTTTTCCGTATCTCAACTCTTTGTCGTATTTGTGTTGTTGTTGTTGTTGTTGTTGTTTATAGTTGTTACTGATACTAAGTCAATATCACAGTCTCCATTCCTCTTCATCACTTGAACACTTAGTGCATTTTTATCTCTCCAATTGTCTGACTGACTCTGTCTCGTTCTCCTCTTTTTTTACCCCACAATTACTATAACAATTATTTTAATTGTTGATTAACATATTCATTGTCTTTGCATCTATTTCTTACTTGTTTAGTCTGTAAAATGTGAAAAAAGAATCAAAAATGCCCACCACAAGTTAACAGAGACTAAAGTGGTGTCTTCAAATTGCTTCTTTCTTTTTTTTTTTAGACTGAGCAAAAAATAACCAACAGTATTCAGTTTTTTAAAATATATTAGCCAGCAACCTTTCACATTTTGGAAAGTTAATCCAGCAAGTGTTGGGTATTTATATTATATCATAATCTTATATTATATTTTTATATATATATATATCATGAATGACAAAAAAAATATATCGGTAATTGGATTTTCATTGATTATTTTTCTGTCAATAAGCTGATGGCTTCACCACTAATACTGAGTCGTGCTGAGCACGTGTTGTTGGGTTTGTCCACGATGGTAAAGCCCCTCTCAGAGCTCAGGCACAGGGAGTCCAGATGTCTGTGCTCCTCTAATCCTGCCCTCCTACTCCCCCACTCATCACTCCGTTTAGCTTTTTATAAATACACTACACGTGCACACACACACACACACACACCACCGCCTTTACAATGTGCTTGAAAGCAAGAAAACGCCTCTAGGTCACACAGTATATTTATATTTATATATTTTAGTATGGCCTGTGTAGCCCAATAGGAGATTTGTTTCCCCTTTAAATTTTTCCTCAGGACCATTTTAAACCTGCCCTGATCATTATTAATATAAACAAAGGATCAAAATACTACATTAAATGTAAAAGTGGCTGGCCGTATTGACGGTCCGACGGAGAAATATCACCCGATTCTGTATTTCCCCTCCGCTCTGCAGAGCTTTTTAGCATCTTTCAGGTCATTTGTGTTGGTTTTATGGCCTGCAGCTTTGCCGCTTGGCTCAGTCTCACTGCTCTAATCAACTTTTGAGATCATTGCTGGACCAAGCAAACAGCAGTTTTCAAAGAAAAGGCTGTATGCTAGCTGCCCAGCACCAACCCGCAGACAAAGTTAGCTTATGCTAGTGATTGTAGTGGAGCATTTATCCGCTTAAGTGCCAGACATTTCCCTCAAGAGTTGTTGGAGACCAAAAACAGAGCTAAAAGGAGAGTGAATATTGGACTGAAATTCATAAGGTGGCCAGAAACACGACTCCAAATGCAGGCTAATGTTCTTTACTTGCTGGTGGCGTACGTAACACTGTAAGATCATAACATGTCAAATGTTGACACAGTTTTGCTCCCGGGGAGACCAAATCAAACATATTAATGCTGCTTTAAATTTCACAGGGTAAACAAGAAAAAAACAAACAGTATCCCTCTGTGTGTTTGTGCCGAGTCCATAAGTTGTTTTTCTCTGAAAGTGCACGCAAGACCGCACAGTTTGTGTCAGATAGACTCGTCCCTCCGCAGACTGAGAGACAGGTCAGTCAGACAAACACTGAGCAGTCATGAATGAGGACATTTGTCTCCGTAGCCTCGGAGCTTGTGCATATCAGTGAACGGATCTAATTGGCTAATTTCATTTTCTATAAACGAGCCTCCGGAGCAGAGGGCTGTCCAACAGGTTGCTGGCAGACCGATGCTGTTGCGGAACTGATTGCTCGTGTGAGTGTGATAAATGCACCGCCTCTGTCCTCAGAACCTCTCGTCTGTCTCGCCTCTTTTCCAGAAGTGTTGTGCTGAGCATGCTGGGATCAGACTAATGCATCATGGATCCTGAGGAGTTAGAACTGCAGAATGACTACCGCTACCGTAGCTACGGGACGGTCATTGAGAAGGCGCTGCGAAACTTTGAGTCTTCGAGTGAGTGGGCAGATCTCATCTCTTCACTGGGCAAGCTCAATAAGGTACAGTATGATGCACAGAGTGGACTTGATGCCATAGAAATACTGTAACTTCTAATATCTTTGTCTGGATATCTCGGATGTGTTTGTGCTCATTGTATACAACTACATGACACACTTTGTGTGTGTCCAAACTTTTGACTGGTACTGTATGTTGGTCTTTTTTGGTGTCGATACTGTGGGGTGTTCTACTCCACAGCTGCTGTGTGTTTCACTTCTCTGTATTTAGGGGCGAGTTCTTGTTTCTTAGTGTAACTCTCTCGCTCTGTGTTATACAACCTTATTGCTCAGGTCTTCTGGCATTTTTATTTTGGGCAATAAATGTGCCGTTTTTATTTCCACTCACAGAGCAGATGTCTGTGTGTGTGTGTGTGTGTGTGTTGATGGACAGAAATTCCTTAAAGTACACGGAGAATGTGAGGGAAAGAAAATGTCTGTTAAACATGAAACTGTACTATGGAAATATGCACAAAAACCATACTCTTCCAATGTGCCTGTGGGGGTTTATTGTTTATTTTGTTTTGCAAAATCCCAAAACTCTCACTTAACATGTTAACTTATTGGTTAATGGTCAACCCGTTTTTTTTTCTGTCTTTTCTTTCAGGCCCTGCAGAGTAACCTCCGCTACTCCCTCTTGCCCAAGAGGCTGATCATAGGGAAGCGTCTCGCCCAGTGCCTGCACCCGGCTCTGCCAAGCGGAGTGCACCTCAAGGCTCTGGAGACCTACGAGGTCATTTTCAAAATCATCGGGACAAAATGGCTGGCCAAGGATCTGTTCATTTACAGGTAACAAAAAACTGGCCTAAGTCTTTTACTGCTTCACGGAGAGAGTTGTCCTGATTATGTGTGCAGCTTTTATAGCATGACTTGTCTCGCTGGTTTTCAGCTCAGGACTGTTCCCGCTGTTGGGCCATGCAGCCATGGCAGTGAAGCCTGCGTTGCTGACACTGTATGAGCGTTACTATCTCCCGCTGCAGAGGGCTTTGCTGCCCAGTCTTCAGGCTTTCATAACAGGACTACTGCCGGGCCTGGAGGAAGGACTGGACGTTTACGACAGGTACATGGCGCATACTGTTTTAAACGATCCGAGCCCGAGTCTGACAATATTCTACATTTTTCTTATTGTCAACAAATCCCAATCCCGTATCTTGTTCCTCTGTGCCGTAGAGCTTCTATTGTTCTCCAAAAACAATAAAAAACGCACCACATACACCACCCTGCTGACACTCACTAGATTACAGAATGTGTTTTAATCCTCAGCTGAAAATAGTCCCCCAAAAATATACTATTTACTGCTGTTTTATAAACGTTTGCTGAAAACTACAGTGCCCAGCTGTTAAGTAGGAAACTACTTGGCCTTTAATGAAAGTATTGATTTGATACAGAAGGAACAAATGGGCTTGGGGCTGAGCGCCACAGACAGAGAGAAGAAGTAGCAAAGTAAGAAACGGACAGTTTCGTTTTTCTCATGGGATTTGTTGGCAGCCTTTTTCATATCAATCCTTTACCAATAGTGCAGCAATATATAAATATTGCATATTTAATATACTTCAAAGATCTTTTTTTAAGATGAATTCTCTTTTTGAGGTGCAGGGGGGTTCAGCTAGTGTGTTGCCACTGGGGTGAACAGGAGAGAAGCATTAACTATTGGTATTCTCATCCTGGAACTAAATTCTCGTTATTTTTACCTATACCAACACAGAGCAGTAGAGCGAATTGTATCGCACTTTTCCCTGTTCTCTTTGCTTACTCGGACATGTAAACATTTCATGTTTGAGTTTCTCTATGATCTGTCAACTTTCACTGTTTATGTCACACTAATGTTACACAGAAGTGCATTTACTGCAGACAGGAGGCCACAGCTTGGTATCAAAGTATCACCCAAAATGCGTTAAGAAGTCACAGCTGAGTTTGGATTTACAGCTTTCTACAGACGTGTCCGTAAGAAAGTGAGCAGCTAATATACTGACATAGACTTGCTCTAGGTGCTTTTGCTTAAGTATTAGTGGATGTATGGTTGAACACATGTCAATGAGTCATCTCCATTTCGCCCTCTCTCTCTCTGTCCAGGACTGATGCGTTGCTGCTCAAGTTGTCACTGCTGGTGGGTCAGCAGGTCTTCTATGGCGCCCTGTGGGGCAGCATGCTGGTCAGCTCCGCAGTGCGACTACCCGCCTCTGTCTTCATAGTCACACATTTTGACCGCATAGTGTCCCTGCACCAGCAAACACACATGCTAGGCTACGACCACCGCCTTGTGGTGAGTGTCTGCGTTTGTCTTACACTAAATAATGAAGAACAACATTTATGGGGATATTTTTGGTAGTGTGGGTATATTTCAGTCATGTTTCAATTTAGTTCTACAGTCTGCTCCATCACCAGCTCTTTTCAAATTTTAGAACTTCTGAGCTTCTCTGTTTCTGTCCGACTTCAGGTGAAGTCGGTGTGTCTTTCTCTGCAAGATTCAAATGTCCTGGTGCAGAGGAATACTCTTGAAATCCTGCTCTACTTTTTCCCCATTGCCACATGCTTGGTAGGTGCACACATAAACACACTCACTTCCTGTTTTTCTGGACGGCATCTTTGGTTCTCAAGGTTTTAAGTCAAGTGTTTTCCAATTTCTACAGCTGAAATTACTTGTCAATCATAACAAAAAAGTGGAATTACCGTGTAACACTGTGTGTTGTTGGGTTAGAACTCAGCGGACAGTATTGCTATGACTGCCGAAGACATGATCACATTGGTGTCTGCAGCCTCACTTACGCTACTCCGCAGAGACATGTCCCTGAACAGACGCCTCTACGCCTGGCTCCTAGGTGCTGATTATTGAAATACACTTCAGTAATGAATTATCTACTTGGTTTCTCAGTGAACTCAGTATTGTTTGCCTCTGTGTATGTGTTTTCAGGGACAGACATAAAAGGAGGAATGGTGATGCCACATCCCACCCTCTCCACTACCATAGAGGAACATACATCCTTCTACTTCAACACCTACTCTAGAGATTTCCTTGTGCAGGTAACTCACTCACGGTAGCATACAGGTGTGTTGTTTAAGAGTTCAAGAGTTCAGAAAATTAATACCACTCATGTCTGTATGGTAATTATGAAGCTACAGCCAGTTGCACGTTAGCTGAGCTTAGCATAAAGACTAAAAACAGGGGATACAGCTCTGTCCCATGGTAACAAAATGTAATGTTGTGAATGTGAAATGTGAAAAGGATGTGTTAATGTGCGGGACTGCTTCTTAACCGGGAGCAGTAACTTATCTTGTTGTCATGGTAATAGAAAACGAATGTCACATGTTTGTCAGGTGTGTCTGTTTGCGTACCAATGTATGTTTACAAATGTATGTTTGTCACTTGTTTGTCACCGCTTCTTCTCATCTCTTTGTTTCTTTTACTTCAGGCTATGATTAACCTCCTCAAACATAGGAGCGACCCCGACAATGTGACTGGATTCCTCAGGCCCTTTCGCATCATCATCAGTCTGCTGGATAAACAGGAGATAGGTAGGTCGGCACTGAGCTGTACAGTACACAAACGCGTCAAAATGCGGAATTACCTGATCCACTACTTTTTATTACCACCTCAACTTTACCCTAAGCATGTTTTACTGTGATAATGACAATGTTTCTGCACAGGCCCAGTTGTCTTGAGCAGTGTGTTGTTGGAGGTGGTCCGAGCCTTCTACAGCTACTGCGAAGAGAGTCTGGGCAAGGAAACCATCACCAGCTCGAGACTCTCAGGCAATCAGCTAGCCAGGTGAGAGAGACAGATGGTGGGACAGATGCAAGGATGTTCTCTGTTGAATACATGTGACAAAATTGCAACGATAAATGGAAGACAGAAACTAACAGTTTTTTTTCTTTTATGTTTTCCTAAACAGTAAGATAAAAGAGAATAAGAATGCATCAGAGATCATAAAGACAGTGAACATGCTCGTGATCTCTATGAATAATGAATACCTGTGGGAGTACATGACCCGGCGCTTCTGCACATCTGTCAGGTATGACGGGGATGACGGTGATACTGAATCCGTAATCATAAAGGGGGATGATTCTGCATGTGAAACTCTTAAAACGCATCAGATGTTGACTAAACATGTCATCAACTCAGAAAAAAATCAAGATCATGTAGAAAAGTCAGCATTTACACAGTGTACAGTATCACAGCATTACAACTGTGACAAATTCAAGAAATTGTTCCTGTGCAAAATAAAAATTGCCAAGAACACTCTCATTGTATACGTTCAAATATCAACCAAAAAGCATCACCGTTTTTTATTTCTGTTTCTTTTTTCTATAGTGGCAAAGATGACCCACCAATGCTGCCTCTGCAGGACCGTAGTCACTGTTCTCCGTCTGTCCCAGAAATGTCCAATCTCATCATTTTCCTACTTGACGTTCTTCCTCTGGTAAACACCTCACACACCTGGACACTATTACTTTCCTCCCTTGTGAAACTTAATTGATGCAGTGGACCTCACACTGGAAGGGGGGTCTTCTTTTAGACAGACAAAGAAAATGGATTTGCCAGAAAACCAGAATGTTGGGGTTTGACATTTTGACAAAAATCTGCAAATACTGCAAACTTTGAGAGCAAATTGGTATCATTTTAACAAAGTAGAGAACAATAGTAAGCTTTTCTTTGGTTTGTGTTTTTTTTTTTTGCATCCCTCTGGGATTCTGTAACAGTTAGGTATAAACAAATATTGATTTTTACTAATACCCAACACAAGTTGACTCAAGTCTGACTCATACAAAATACAAACACCTACTGTGCCACAGTATGTTTTACATGTCTGTTTTTTCCCCGCAGGAGCTCCATGCTGACATCCAGTCCCAGCTACTCCCCGAGATGCTGGGCACCATGCTGCAGACCCTGCACACCCACATGGACTCTGTTAGCCTGGAAGATGTCACACAGGGTCTACGTGCCTGCTTCAAGGTCCTGAGTAAGATCCAGATGCCTGTGGCTTATATGGACGTTGAGGCAGGGGCACACAAAGAGGACATGGAGTTACAGTCACCGGAGGAGGAAAGCAAAAAGACTCAGGTTGGGCATTTTACAGTTCGTTCTAATGTGTGTTTAAAAAAAAAAGAAAGATATTTTTGATGTTTGACTGTGCTTTATAATATAAATTATACTCTATGTAGGATACAGAGAACGAGGAAAAGAAAGATGGTGGTGATGGTCAGGTCAATGGTCACCACGGAGATGAAGAGATGAACGGGGATGGAGGAGAGGAGGCAGAGCCTGCAAATGGTCCTTACCCAACACTCAGGTCTGAAGACAGCGGATTGGGCATCAGCGCCTCACCGTCGGAGCAGCACCTCCCTCCAGGGATGGGGCCAGCGGCCGAGGGAAATGGAGTTGGCAAAGAAAGCGAGGGCGTATGGAGGAGGGGAGGAAGTATAGACACCATGACCAAGTCTCTACAGGACATTCTGGCATACATAACCACAAGGTAAATAACCAAGCCATTATCAAATTAGCACTAACCCACATGGACCTCTTTTATTAACTGTGATTTCTAAATATTTTCACTCCTACTGTGTATCAGATACCTGCTAGTGCAAGTGGAGGATGTCAAGGAACCAGAGGAAGAACCCCAGCCTGACCTAACTGCTGCCTGTGGAGATCAGAAGATTTTGTTGCTGGGCATAGCGGGGCAGGAAATCAAAGACAAACTGACTGAACTGTTTACTTCAAACAAACTCAAACACAGCCCTACATCTGACGCCCCGCTCTCTGCAGCCCCCGCCGAGAAGAAAAAGGATCGTGGCCATTTAGGGTCTCTGGACTGGGCGGCTTGCTACATGCCCCGGAGCAAGGCAGAGATCTCAGAGGACTGTCGACAGGCCTTCACCGCCACCTGCCACCTGCTGCTGGAGTGCACCACCTTCCCTGTCTACCTAAGTGAAGAGGAAACTCTGGCTCTCCACAGAGACATGTTTGGTCACACAGGTCAGCACACAGATGGACTAAAATCCTTCAGCTAAGTCTATACAAATACACTGTTACATGGGGTACTCTACTGATTTAGTATTGCACTTTTAATACGGATTTATTGCAAGTGCCTCTCCTTATCCACAAATATGTAATTCAAATGTTTTTGTTTTCCATAGGCAGTGACATGGACAGCCTGCCAGTGTGGGTGAGGTCCTTGATGACCCTGTGCTGCCTGTCCAGGGACTACAACATCCAGCACACTGCAGTGGCTTCCCTGTTGGAACTCATCAACCACTCCCAGTCCTTAGCACTGGTCATCCAGGACAAGCAAAGACGCTACCAAACATCTGAACACAACCCTCTGAGTGGGCAGCTGCAGATGGTCACTGTGCCACCCATCTACCCTGCTCTGCTTCGTGCCATAGAGGAGGGCACAGATTTCTATCAGGTTAGGTTATAAAAGAGAAAATGCTTAAAACAACTTCAAGCTTCAGTATAAATGTGTTGTTTTAAGATTTTGCGATGCCTTTGCTGTGACCCAGAGGGTGTCCCAGGTGCTGTGGAGCCAGCTGGACACAGAGCGGAGAGAGCAGCACATTTCCTGTGTGGAGCTCTTCTACAGGCTTCACTGTTTGGCTCCATCAGCATCCATCTGTGAAGACATCATCTGCCAGGCACTGTTGCACAAAGACAAGGTGAACATACCAGCACACACGCTGAACCCCAGTTTGTTTACACACATACATTTCCTCCCAGCATTTTCTAGATGTGTCAGTTCTACTGGGACGCACAAACAAAATGTTTGTCTTCCTCAGGCTGTTAGGCTGGAAGCACTACACCGCTTCACAGTTCTATGGCACCTGACCCGGGAGATCCAGACCAACAGGACGATGTCTCTCAATCGCTCCTTTGACCGGTTAGTACATTGATTAAAAGTGGTGCACAGTTAAGACAAATGAAGGATATGTTATTTATGTAGATCACAGTCACTGTGTAATTCTTAAATACTGTATATTCTGTCTCAGTAACCATCTTATATAGCGTACATCCTCAAAATATGTGTTGTACATCCTCAAAATCATGCTGCGCAAGGAGGCATTAGTTGTCAGAGCTGCAAAAAAGCTACAAAGTTGAGAAAAGTTCAAATGTATGCAAATGTGAAACCTCAGACATACTAGCACTTGTGTTAATGCAAAGATGTTAAAGCAGTTAAAGACTCTGAATATGTAAATATCTGAATGTGAATGTAAAAAATGTAATGAATTCAAGCGAGACTACAAACACGTCCAAAAACTGCAGATCGAGTAAGATCTAACACATAGCCTGCTTCTTTGAATCTGTAACCCATCATGAGAAAGATTGGGTGAACTCAACAGTTTGAAAGCCTTTCGATAGAGGCACGGTTTTCTTTTTGGGTTGGGATCCCAAATTTACTAAATCCGACTGTTGAAATGTGTCTCTCGCAGCTCTCTGTGTGTTGTGGTGGACAGTCTGAGCTGCACAGATGGCTCAATAAGTGCAGCAGCTCAGTGCTGGCTGGTCAGGGCTCTTTCCCTCCATGACGTGATTCGGATCCTGGAGCCAATTCTGTTGTTGCTGCTTCACCCGTCCACTCAGCGCTGCTCCATTCAGAGCATCAAACAACATCTCACTGCTGGTTAGTGCATTTGTCAGCATGTGTTGGATACAGTATGTTGTGTAAGTGAATACAATTTCTATTGGATAAACGTCTTTGGTTTGGCTATATGTGTGTTTTTGTTTTGTTTCTTAAAGGTAACCTAAAGGTTCTAAGCAACAGAAGTCGAAGCGCCACCAAAACGTCTGGGACGTCTGCGGATGCCATGGCAACAGAGGTCACCACCTTGAATCTCATGAACATCGTGGACCGAGAATCCCTGTGGGCAGAGTTAGACAGTGGCCCGGATCCAAAATCACAGGACACTTTAGTGGTATCTAGGAGTGAGAGTGAAGAGACAGAAGAGGAGAAGGATAGAGAGCAGGAGGAGGAGGAGGAGGAGGAGAGTGAGCACACTGAGTCAGCTGACACCAGTGGTGCCCAGGTATCCACTGAGAACTCAAGCTCTGGCTCTGTACCCTACCACATCATTGAGGGAGGAGGTGTGGTCAACGGCCTGCAGAGGGCCGAGTCCGAGCACACGCAGGCATCCGATTCACTGTCAAGTGAGGATGAGGACGATTTAGAGCTGGAGGCAATGGCCAGGTCTCGCCTGTTGAAACAGGAGCGTGAGAAGAGAGAAGCCATCGACTCTCTGTTCCGCCATGTGCTGCTGTATCCCGTGGCGGGCGGCTGGCGCCATCTGCTCCAAGGCTTGGCACTGCTAGACAGCCTGCTGAGGAGCAGCGCTGAGTGCCCTCTAGTGGATTCCCTCTCTTTCACCGCTCTGGACACAAGCTCTGCTGCACATTTAAACCTGGTGTCCAACCTCCTGCAGCGCCACCAACAGGCTCAGGACGGTCAGGGCTTCCACGGCTGCCTGCTTTCCCCTTCCTCCTGCACCTCTGTGCCCCCGTCGCTGCTCATTGAACTGCTGGTGTCCTTGTGTCTGCGATTTCTGCGCTCTCATTACCCTTCCTATCTGAGCCTGGGTCCTCTTGACCTGCAGGGGAACAGGGAGGTTCAGGTGAAGAGTGTGGAGGTGCTGACCCGGATGGTGAACCAGCTTGACTGCATGGCACGGGGACAAGAGGGCAATGGTCTGGAGCCCATTCGCAGACTCCTCTCAGCATGCAAAGTGCAGCAGTATGCTCTACTAACGCTTTCTGCATCCATGTATATCAGCCAGAGGGGAACGGACAAGGGACCACCCAAGGGTGTGGAGGTGCTGGATGAGCAGGGAGGCCTGTCAGAGGAGAGTCTGGTGAATCATGGAGCAGGAGGGGGACAGGAACAGTACCCCTTACAAATGGAATTACTGAAACTCCTCCAGGCTCTCATAGTCCTGGAGTACCACGTTTGGCCTGGTGGTGCTGTCTCGGCAGCTGGGTCAGGTGGAGCATCTGGCCAGCCCGGGGACCCTCGCGAATCCCCAACTGCCAGCACTCCCCTTGCTCGTGAGTGGCAGACTGCGGTTCTCTTTCAGCAGTCCATCAAGGCAGCCCAGTACGTCCAAAGCCACCCCATCACGGCCCAAGGAATGTTTGTTTCTGCTGCGGCCAGGGCTCTGCAGCCGCAGTACGGCTACACCATGCACCCCCACTGGGTGTCACTGCTGTGCTCCTCTCTGCCGTACTTGGGTCGTTCATTAGGCATCATCGTGGCTCCACTCATCAGTCAGATCTGCAAGAACTTGGACGACCTGGTCAAGCTTTATGAGCACGATGGAGGAAAAACAAATCAGAGGTAGGCTGAGCACCACTGAAAACACTGGCTCCCATTTTTACATAGTTATGTACACTGACAATTTGACAGCTTTAAGTTTGTCCTTTGAAGCATGTTTCTGTCTTCTGATCAGCATGAGTGGGAGGAGGGAAAACATCGCCCCTGACTACCCTCTGACTCTGCTAGAAGGCCTGACCACCATTACCCACTATTGTGTTCTGGACAACAAGAGGGTGAGGCATGAAGCACACACACACACACACACACACACACAGATATGTACCTGTTACATCTAGGAGAACGTAAATGGCCATGTTGCTCTCTCTTTTGCTCTCTGTCAGTCCTTCGTCGCCTGCGATCCTGTGGATGTCCGTAACGCACGCAACGCGGTGATCGAGGCACTGCCGCACATGCTCAGTAGTATGGCATTGTTATGGGGGGTGGTCAAGAGGGAAGAGTTCCAGAGGCGGGCATCTGACTCTGCCCAGAGCAGCAGACACACCTCTACCTCTGTCTACTTTAAAAGCACCAAGGTTTGTGTTATATACATGCATTTTTTAATACCAACAGAGATGTAATCAACGACAGACCTGTGTCATTTGTGCTTGTGTTTGTTGATGGTGTAATGTGCTTACGTATTTTCATCCATGAAAGTTTTCCTCCACTCACATGTTTGCATGTTCAGATCTTACGGCAGCGGATACTGGAGTTCCTGGTCCCTCTGACAGGACAGTATGGGGTTCAGCTCATGGCTTCACTGGGAATAGTGTGGAGCAACCGAAAGAGTAAAAGGAGACACAGAAACAGAGTAAGTACTGCAGTTTGTCTAGAAACAAAGAAAGGACACAGTCACATCTATCTCACTGAAAGCCTGTAGAGTTCTTGTTGTCGTCATCACGCCCCTTTTCTTCTTTAGGTTTTACCCGTTGCCAGCGAGTCTCGTCTAACCATTGTGGATCTGGTGAAATCACTGAACACCTGGCACACAGATACCATCCTGCAATTGGTCAAGGAGGTGGTGAAAAAACCACATCAGATCAAAGGAGAACAGGTACACAAACATCCATACATGCGCGGATGCTCAAAACCTGTGTTGTGTACGTTTTTGAAGTGAATTTTCACTTCTTTTTGTAAAATGTTTTGCTTTTCTCTCCATCAGAAGTCAACCCTGGTAGATATCCCCTTGTTACAGTTCAGCTATGCCTATATCCAGGGGTAAGTAGGAAGTACAATGAAGGTTTAATAACACCATTATGCAAGTGCTCACTTTTAAAATGCTCTCCGTTTCTGTATCTAGTATTTCAGCTCAGGCTCTGCAGGAAAACGTGGCTTCTCTCCTCAGTCTGTTACGGGAGTCTGTTCAGCTCAACCTGGCCCCGCCCGGGCACTTCTTACTGCTGGGGTCAGTTTTTACATAATTCAGTATTTATTCTGTACTCTAATTAGTACCTTTAGTATTTTTATATTATGGAACACTCTTAAGCAATGCTTACACAGACAGTATCAGGGCATACACACCAAATCAGTCCATAATAATGTCTGTAATCAGCAGACTGGTCAGAAAGTCACACTTCATTTTATGACATTGACAGTGATTGGCCTGCTGGTTGTAATCGTTCAAATTGTTAAACATGCCTTCTTGTAAATGTTTTGTTTTCCCTTTGTAAAAATATGATATTCATTAACTGTTTCTGTCTTGCAGAATCCTCAATGACTTCGTCAATAGGCTCCCCAACCTGGACAACAAGAAGGACACTAGAGATCTGCAGGTATGATGCATGTTATATTGCTCTAGCTACGAGCAGCGCAGCGAGTGCAGTGACACACTGTGCTGGTACTGACGGTGACATTACCGCGCAGGAGGTGACTCAGCGGATCCTCGAGGCAGTGGGTGGGATCGCCGGGTCGTCTTTGGAGCAGACCAGTTGGCTCAGCCGCAGCCTCGAGGTCAAAGTTCAGCCGCAGGTGTGCCCTGAAGCAGACGAGCCTGATGACGCAGACGTGGACGGTGAGAATTATACAATGGCATTATACATGCATCCATCTTTTAGCTCAGTATTCAATGGATGGACATGACTTTTTAACTATGCTGTCTGTCCTGACGTAGTTTGGGGGTAGTCGTCTCTTTGAGCAGTTATTCTTTATATGCACATGCCGCGCCCACTTGGATGTATTACACGCTTGTTACAGTCACAAGTGAACTCACTCTTCTTTGTCTCCTCATCTCCTTGTCAGAGTCAAAGGCTCAAGCTAGCACCATGGTTTCCTCTTCAGCTCCCTCAGTTTACAGCGTACAAGCTCTTGTACTCCTGGCTGGGGTAGGGTTTTTTGTTTTAGGTTCAATTCATGGAAAGAGTGAATGAGTCATTGAATCATTGTGTGTGTGTATTGTTTAAACACATCTCCTCACTGTATAGATCTTGGCACCACTTCTGGACATGGTATACCGGAGTGACGAGAAGGAGAAAGCTGTTCCCCTCATTTCTCGGCTCATGTACTATGTTTTCCCCTACCTGAAGAACCACAGGTAACTGCTGTTGCAGGGCTGTCTTTATGCTAACAGATTTGCTCTTAATGAACGTCCGCTAACTTGGGCTTTCTCTCCTCCAGTGCCTACAACATGCCTAGCTTTGAAGCTGGTGCTCAGCTGCTGAGCAGTCTGAGTGGGTATGCCTATACCAAAAGGGCCTGGAAGAAAGAGGTCTTTGAGCTCTTCATGGACCCCCTCTTCTTCACCATGGATGCCTCCTGTGCTCCCAGGTTAGTATGTTTGTTTGTTGAATACACACACATTATTTGCCACTCTTCTACATCTAGGAACTTCAGGACTATTAAACGACACAGACACACACACGTACAGAAGAGTCTTAATAACTCATACAAAATATAAGTTTATACAGTATACACCTTAATAACCCATTATAATAATATAATGGACAGTAATGACATCATATAATCATACAGGGCTTGCACTCAGACAGGAGAGTAGAAGAGAGCGTCAGAGAGTCGGTCTGGTTGTGGTTCATTTGTTAAACAAATCCAGGAGCTGACGTGGCTCACGGCTAAGAGACAGGTTAATGTTGTTCTTCGTCCTCTTTTCTTGTCAGTATCCATATGACTCTTAAACAATAGGAATCTCCAAACAGCATTGGGATTTGGGCTTGAAGGTGTGGTGGAAATCTGCAAAATGAGGTCTTTTAAGGATTTATTAGGCTTTCTGCAGAAAGGACCAACGGAGGCCTCTGGTTGCCTTGTATTTAAGCCGGTATTATACCTTCCGCGTCCGCGTGTCCACAGCCGTCCGCTAGTGTGCACATTACGTCATTTGCGTCTTCAGAGCAGTCCGCTAACCAACAGCACCAACTGCGCATGCGTGGGAAAACACGCCGTCCACCACACTTTCAAACTTTTCTTTTTTTCTCTTTTTGCGCTCGCTACAACCGACAAAGCAGCTCTTCTTCTTCTTGCATGAGTGTCGTAATGTTTGATTAGTTGTTTGTTTAAACGCCCATCTGCTGCACGCGCATTTACACGCCGATCTACTGCGCATGTGTCGAACGAAGTATAATTTGAAATGTTCCGTGTACGGAGTATGGTTTTCTTTGAAGTAGGCACATCCGAATAAATTGGCAGGTATGTGATACTTCTCAAGGGTTACCATGTTACCGGAAACACAGATCTAAACAAAGGAAAATCTCATAACTTTTGATTGACAACGCTAATGGATTAAGTGTTCTCACTTAGCATTCAGAGTGTTCTGTTCAATTCTACAGATGTGTGTAATCAGGGGCTTTGATATTTCTTTGAATTTTTTACGACACCCACACCCTCTCTGTGCTACGTACACATGACAGTCTGAAACCAAAGCTATTATTGCAAAGACTGCATATCAGGTGTAAAATGATTTTTTTTTTTAAGTATTTTGTTTCATTTTATTACATAAATAAATTGGTGTCTAATGTCCTCTTCTTTACTGCCCTGTGTTTTCTGTAGTTGGAAATCCAATATTGACCACCTGCTGACTCACGAGAAGACCATGTTTAAAGACCTCATGAGTGAGTACAGCCTCTTGGAAGTGTTTGTGATGTTGTAAAAACTGTTAATACAGTTGTAATTTAAAGGGGAGAGCTAATCTGTGACACAGAAGGTTTTTTTTGGTGCTTTTAATGTCTAAATCATAAAATACCGATAACGGAGAAGCATCGGTGCAGAGATGTCAGGGAACAGATACACAGTGATGAAGAGAGCTTGTGGAGGAAGTTAAAATAATCAGTTTGTTAAAAAGAGAAGAGTTAAACCTCAATTATTCAAAGATGGACAAGTACAGTTCAGACAGGAAGGCGGTTTCCAAGCCAGTGCAGTCAAAATGTCATTCTCTTTTTATTATTTTCTGTTACAACGCTGTATTTCTTTGTGCTGTAGGCATGCAGAGTAGCTCCCTGAAACTGTTTGCTACTGCAGACCAGAAACCCATGCTGCTGAAGCGCCAGGCGTTTGCAATGTTCAGTGGAGAACTCGACCAGTATCATCTGTATCTGCCCCTCATCCAAGGTGTGGTACTGTAACTGGTTATTTATGTTGTTGTTTTATGTGATTTTGTTCAATTTAGTGGTAGAAACAGACATTCAAATTGACTGTGTTGTTTAAACGATGATAAAACTTCTTTCAGAGCGCCTCACGGAGGCTCTGCGTATGAACCCCGGCGCTGCTGTTTCAGCGCAGATGTTCCTGATGTTTCGGGTTCTCCTGCTGCGAATTTCATCCCAGCACCTCACATCTCTTTGGCCAATCATGGTCACAGAACTGGTAAGCTCCCCATCCTCTGAGAGCCCGAATTTATACACAGGGCCAAGACTGTAAAAGTGTCTATTTTCATTATCATAATGGAAACTTTTTTTTTTTTTTGCTTGATTTTCAGATTCGTATGTTTGTACGTCTAGAGAAAGCTCTTCAGGCCGACAAAGACGTCTCAAAGTGAGTTCATTTTTTGGTCACAAAGTCATGTTTCGTTGACGCTCTGTTGACACTCAGGCTCAAAGTACTTGCGTCTGCACCCCACAGGCTGGCTAAAGTGGTGCGCGGAGCCCTTGACAGACATGGACCAGTGAATTTCTCTCAGGCAGAGTTGGACATGTACTTGTCAGCCTGCAAGTTTCTGGACACCTCCCTGGCTTTTCCCCCAGAGAAGATACCAGTCTTTCAGATGTAAGAGCCCAATTCATTCTAACATCTGTCTTTTGCATGAGTTGTTGTGTTGCATTAGTTATTTTGTCTGTATATTCTTTTCTAACTTACCTTTTCTGTGTAACTTCTCTGCTCCATGTACAGGTATCGTTGGGCCTTCGTCCCTGAGGTGGATGTTAACCGCTACAGTGGCCCAGAGAGTGCGCTGATAGAAGGCGAGCAGGAATGCACACCCCATGTTGTCCGAGTACTGGAGGAGCTACAGAAGCGATATGGGGTACGATCATATTAGAACACCACATTTCAAACTTACAGATATTTATTCCCATTTAAAAGTCTATACTCTTGAATGGTCATTTTGATGAGATGCTTAGAATTACTGTTAGTTATAATGTGTCGTTGGAAAATGTCATTTTTGATTGGGGACATCTCAAAATGGCAAAACTAACCTCGTTCTAACATAAACTACCTTTGTTTCCTATGGATGAGCATTTAAACACAGCCTTCAAGACTCAGACAGCTGACGTGTTAATGGAATCATTTTAACGAATATTCCGGTGTCAAATCTGACACACTTCAGCTGAAACTAAACTTTGTTCATGTTGTCTTACAAATGAACATACAAAGTCCAAAAGTCACATGTTTTGTTTTGCCAAATGACCACGTCTCACTCTGTTCATGATTCCCTGTTCTGCTATTTCAGACACTGAACGGGCTGAGTGAGGAATCTTCCACAGAGCGTTTGGAGTTCCCCCTCCTCACTCAACGTTCCATGTCCTCCATCACCCAGCTGTTGCCTTTCTTTCGCATCCTTTGCTGCTCCTTCCAGAGCCCTCCCTCCTACAGCCACCCTATGCCCCACTTCCCAGTGGCAGACTACCCACCAGCCAGTCCAGACACGGTCCTGAAGAGGCTGGAGCACATCACCGAAGAAGAGTTCCTGGACTCCACGGAGAGTTAGAACTCAATCTTAAAGCTTTCATGAGCTATGTCCTCTCCTCAAGCTTTTTGACCTGCAGCCATACGGGTGGAATACCTAACACAGGCACAGCTGGTTATAATGTTGTATTGTGAACTAGGAAAAAAGGAAATGTTTTTGAATTCAGTTTTTTAACGTTTTAACTTGTACCTCTGAGAGGCTCTCACACTGAATCTGTATTGGGAAAAACCAAGGGACGTTGGAGTTACTTCATTGGGCTTTTGGGCTATTAAGTGTTGATTACAAATCCCTGTAGAATGCTATCATCTCACGTTCAAAATATGCACACATTTAGATTGTGTCAGTGTCTACTCTCTTTGCTTTTTATAGTTTTAGACAAAAAAAATGATTACCACTAAAAATAGTTATAATGGAAACCAACTTCAAATGATTACCTATTGTTACTATTAGGCATGCACCTTATAATAAGAGTAGTTCCAGTAAATATTTTTAGTTTCACACCAAATAGTAGATTAACAGTGAAGAACCTCATTTAGTATCATTTATGTGTTTTTTCAAAACTTCTGGTTACCCACACTAGTATGTGCATTTACATCTGTCTGACTCTGAGAATGTAAAGACTACAGTAGACGTCTGCAGAACATTGTTGTTAGGGGTACTTTCTCTTTGATTGTTATTATATACATCATTATGGGACCTCCAGATTTATGTTAAGAGTTTTATGAGTAAGTTACTGAATGTGATTTGTGTGCATCGGGAAAGTGCTTTGAAATATTAGCGGGTGTACCTCTCTAAAATACACACTTGCTGTTCTTGGTGTTCAAGGGAAATCAGTCTTTCTTTGTAGTTGTTCATGGATAGTTTTTACAACTGCCTGTTGTTGTTGTTTTTCACAGTGCTGAATGCTTAAGTAATTTATTTTGGATGTTTAAAGGACCATGTCATGTATTGAATTAATAGAAAGAAGACTCATTACATTAAATATTAAGCTTAAATACTGTGTTTTTACTCTACGGCTTTAGTTGCTTGTTTTTCTGTCGGGGGGGAAATTGCTGAGGGACTCGAGAGCTGTGACAAACATCCACACAATATTCAATGTTCCTACACAATCAAGTCAAGGCTGCAGACTGAAACATGCATGTTCTCTATGCTACAAATGTTTCAACAACTTAATATCCTTAAAGAGGAGCTAGAGCATGTGGCTGCAGCAAGAAGGTTGGACTACCTTGCTTAATCAGCTGCCATGACCCAGAACCATGAAAGCCATGGTAAGTAAAGAAATACCTGCAGAAAGGAACTAGAAAGGGATGGGTATTATCCTGGTTTACAACAGTACTTTTTAGTTTTAGTTTTACACAGACAGATTTACTGTGAAGAACCTCATTGGGAATCATTGATGTGTTTGCCTCAACTTCCTCACAGCATGCAATATCAAAAGTGCCCTCTAATGGCCACTGTTGTGCTCCAGTTGTTCCATGCCTTCGTTGCCTCTAAAATCGGTTTCCTGTGATCTGGATGTTAACAGTCAACTGCACGGGTGTAGTGAGTGACTCCTTTCTTTTCTTTCTTTCTCATCATGTTTGGCTGAATTCTAAAAACTCCCTGTATGACACTGTCTGTTCAATTATTCTGATCTGATCAGGAAAGGTTTCATCTGAGGAAGATTGGCTCTTTCCGATATGATCTATAACAAAAAAACACACTTGTCAAACACTGACAAGTTTGATTAAAGGAACACTGACAATTACTACAACTACGACAAATCACTTTAGTGCTGTACAAATAATCTTCTTTAGTGGTTATATAGCCATATATATATATATATATATATATAAATAATATATGTGTGTGCACAGGGTGTTTTTAGCTGAATTTTTTATAGCTATCTTTTCTAATTTGATCGTCTACTTTGTCACTAAAATTGTCGTGCCAAGTTAAGTCCCCCTGCCAGATTCTGTATCCCCTGTATCCATCTGTGTATTATAGAGGGGGATACTTTTTCTGGCAGCCAGGCTGCCACTGAAAGTCTCCCCCCTCTAACTTTTGCTAGGAATGAGGAAACCTCTCTAAAATCACCATGGTTATTTGAAGTGATCTGACATATATACAGTACAAAACACTTGATGGTAGGACATCATCTGGGTATTATAGAGGGGTGAGACTTTCTGTGAAAGAGGGTTTGTCTTGAATTATAATTATATAGTTAATTATAATGGGACTGGATCTAAGAGGGACCAGCTTCTGTCAAAAACTGTTGTCAACGGTGATTTATGACCCCAATAAAGAGAGGTGTCACAAGAGAAACACGAGGCAATGGTGACACACAGGATAGTGTTTTACAACTCAATGAGAGACCTGTTTACAAGCATGACAGTTTACATTTCAACGAGGTGTCATATGACGTCACCATTGCCTCGTGTTTCTCTTGTGATGAACCACCTCCTTCAGCATCCCCCAATCGCAGGAGGTCAGCATGCCGACATCAAGCACACACCGAGGATGTACCTGATCTCAGTTTTTACACTAATTGTAGTCTCCCCTATTCATTTCTAATGAACACAAAGAGTGTACAAAAGTTGAATCAAACACACAAAATTGTGTGCAAAATAATACAGTTTATTTTACAGTGTGTGTTGAAATCCTCTTTGTGGACAAAGTCATGGAATCTTAGGTCAGTCTGATCAAATTAACTAAATTTTTCTGAGATAAAACTTTTAAATTGGGCCCCTATTGATCCCCACCTGGGCATATCTGATCGCCTTTACCTGCTTCGCACCTCACCATAAACCCATCTAAACAAAGCCCTCAAAGAGGACCATCGCCACCTGACCTGATCAGGCACTCCCCCCACTTCAGGACTCCTTTGAACCCACCCGGTGGGGCGCCTTTTACCACGAGGACCTGGCAGCATTCACAGACACTGTACTTTCCTACATCAAGTACTGCATTGGGAAAAGTCACTGTGGACAAATGCATCCGGTTATTCCCAAACCAGAAACCCTGGGTGTGTACAGCTCTGCAGTTTGAGACTCAAACACAGCACTCAGCCACACCACTGCAGCTCCCTCCAGCCTCGAGCACCCCCACTCTCACTCTAGAGGTGCAGGAAGTGCGACGCGTGCTCTGGTCAGTGAACCCCAGGAAGGCTGCGGGCCCAGATTAAACAACTGATGCCAGTGACACAGCTCCGTTCAACAACCTGTTTTAGACAGCATCGGGCACCAGTCATAGTGCAAGAGCAATACACTTTGCCAGATTGTGCATTTGAACAACCACACTTTTAATTCGCGAGTCTCGAACCGGAAGTGATCCCGTTAAGCAACATTTTCCAACAGATGTAGTGCAGGGTGGAGCGTCTGTAGATGGTGTGGTGGGCGGCACACGTTTAAACGTCTCTTGAAGCAAATTTGTGAATTGTGGTGCTGGGTTATATAAATTAAAAACTGTCTTGACTCCTCCAGCCTGCCGTCTGTATTTACGGAAAAATGGCGGCACTCGCGGACCGCGGTGTCCCACTGAGTACTGTAAGTAGAATGTATTTATTTGTTTTACTTTGACGTCAGCTGTTGTGAACACTTACAAAACAAACCCGTTGTACTAATGTGCACCGCGGGCTTGAATACATCGCGCGCTTGCGTTTTCGGACCCTTACAGAGCTACGTAGTCTCATTTACTCGGCGTAGACTGGCGATCAATCGTTGATGTTGTTGGTGTTCGTGAACGACACGTTTTAATTGAATCAACTCGGTAAAAGGGTAAACCGCTGCTCGTAACTGTTTGCCTGTATTAATAAAGGGGAATTGTCGTATTTTTACATACTTTGGTGTCTAAATGACCAGGCACTAAAAGCTTTGGGATTCCTCCAGTAGATCGCTACAATAATAAAACGTATTTATAATAAACAATGGCTGAAAAAGTTCCACTAGAAGTGCCTGTTTTGCCACTGACACGCTCAGATTGTTATTCTGTGTCGGACCAGAGTTAGACTTTATTGGATCTGGTTTAGGTTTAGTTAAACCAGAAACGAAAGAGAAATCGCTCTATGACATCTCGCGAGACACGTAGAGGCGTGAGTTGTTGAATGAAGACTGTTGTGTTTCAGCTCATAGCCAAAACAGTCCGGTTGTAACGAATATGTAATTGTTAATTTGCTCCACTTCGCAGCTTTGTCCCAAGTTTCTTCATACAAATTCCACCAGCCACACGTGGCCCTTCAGCGCCATAGCTGAGCTGATAGGTGAGTCGTCATCTCGTGGTTGTATTAAGCATCTATTATACTACATACTAGTGATGTTCCCAGTTGATTTGCATTATTGACAGCCTTGGTTGACATAATGTTGTTCCTGTGCTTTCTGTGTGCCTAGTAGAGTTTATCAAGGGTTAATAACTGTATTTAACCACACCCCATTTAATCATACCCGATTACAGGCCCTGACTCAGAACATCATGAAAGCCTGATTCAAATATAATTGTATATATTTTATTATATTTCAAAACAAAAAACACCACTAAAATTGTTAATGTGTGTATTTGTTGTAGTCTTATCTCTAATTAATGGATGTTAAGTAAATACTCTCGGTGGTATGTGAAAGCTTTTTAAATAGTGATGATCTCAGGAGGAGGAGAGTGAGGATGGTGTTAATATAATTAACTATTCTAATGCTGTGGTTTTATCAAAAGGGTAAAATGGCTAGCCTGCAGTTGAAATTTAAGTGTACCACAATACAACTGCCAACAACTGCCAACTCTTTTGTTTATTGTAAAATAATTGGGTGTTGAGTACATTTCTAATTCTTTTTCTCTGATCTTGATTCCTGATTTTTCTGATTCACTAATTACTTTGTTTTGTATGATTGGTTTATTCGTAGATAACTATTGATAATTATGTGGTGCACACACACTTCATCTGATGTCATATAGATTTCGGTAGCATAAAAGAGGTCGAGTACATCACAGTCCCCTTTATATTTGAATGTAAAAATAACGACGTGTAACGTGTTCCCATCCATTATTTGTGTGATCATCCTCTGCAGTGCAATAAGAAGAGCGGTGCACCATGCACACAGTCCATTAAATGGCATGAAAAATACCCTTCCACCCTGATAAAGCCTTCTTTTTACGTAACATCATGCGTCATATTCCACCCAAACATCCTTGGTCTCTCTGGTTCTCAGTACACAGCTACATTACTGCAATGTCAGAGCTTTGAATGCTGGAGGTTGAGGTTTTCATGTGAATTTATGTATTTTTTTTTTTTTGCAGACAATGCCTATGATCCTGACGTCAGTGCCAAACAGTTTTGGATTGATAAGGCTATATTCAAAGGACAAGAATGCCTCAGCTTTATGGATAATGGAAATGGACTGGACCATGAAAGAATACATAAGATGCTCAGGTACAGACACTGATGCTTGGTGTTTTGGGGGGAAATGATGGGTTTGATAGTTTCCGCACAAGCAACATTTTTGGAATTTGAGAGATGTCACTTTGTTTGCAAAACCCCTGTCATTTTGAATTTAGTTTTTCAAAATCTTATTTGTTGTAAAATGTAATGGCCCACATGGCCACTGCGTAAAACCTTTCAAAACCAATGTAGTAAATAATGAACGTGTATGAACCATGATGTAATTCATATACTCAAAAAGAATATATTCTTTTTTTCCCCCTCAAGCTTTGGTTACAGTGAAAAAGTAGCTGTAAAGGATCACAAGCCAATTGGTATGTATGGCAACGGTTTCAAGTCTGGAGCCATGCGCATTGGCAGAGACGCCATTGTCTTTTCCAAGTCAAAGAGTGCCTCATGCGTTGGGATGCTCTCCCAGACCTACCTGCAAGAGATTCGTGCTACGCAGATAATTGTACCTATTGTCTGCTTTGAAAAGAGAGGAACAAACAACCATATCCTTTATCTGCTGCGTTAAGGCATATTGCATCACGTACACGAATGAAATGTAAAGGTCTTTTGGCACCATTAAAGTATGATGCGTTGCCAATTGAATTGGGTACAGGAGCACTCCAGTGAAGTTCGTTTTCCATTGCAAGTTGTCCTTAACTTCAGCTTCACTCAGTGTAAGAGAGGAGCACAAAGCCAGTCTGGAGGACATCCTGCGCTATTCCCCTTTCAGCACACAAGAAGACTTGCTCGTTGAGCTCAATGCCATCAGTTCCTGGTCCACAGTGAAAACTGGCACACGGATCATCATCTGGAATCTCCGCAGGTCTGTCTGTAGTACACACTTGTACACACTTATAAGCTAAGTGCTGAGGCCAATAGGAAAATGTCACTGTGTTGTGTTCGGTTACTATTCAAAACTCATAGCCAACATTTGTAAAATGTGTCGGCACCCACATCTAACTTTCAGGACAAATCTAATCATCATTTCTACAGATATCTGACATGCACAAAAGCCCTGTAAGAGGTCATAAAGACAGCCCAGGCAAATGTTTATATCATACACGTAAGAAATGTTTGTTCCCCATCATTTGTTCACTCTGGCTTTAAAACGGCAGGAAGGTTGTGTTTGGGGAACTACACATATAATCATGTTTGAATACCTGGCTGTTTGTTACAGATGGGGTCTTTCCCTGTGATTCAAGAATCACCTATGTTAGCCTTATGGGAGACCAGATAACTCCAAGCCACCGTGGTGCTAGACGCCCTTAACCGATACCATTTATGTTTTCTTTTCCAACAGGACATCTGCTGGAACGACAGAGTTTGATTTTGAGACGGACCGTTACGATATCCGCATTCCATCGGATGTCTACGAGACAATGAACGACGCCTCTCAATCTCCAGGGGTCAAATCATACATCCCTGAGAGTGTTTATTCACTGCGGGTAAGGAACAGTAATGTCCATTCTTAATGATTCTATTGTTTTAGCCATATCCACACACAGTCACTATACAATGTTACGTATACAAGCATCGCACTCTTACATTTTCAAGTCCCTCACCTCTCAAAAAAAATTGTTTTGCTTATTATTATTTCGCTTGGATGTTGGACCTTCATTACGCAGAATGTGCGTATGTGCAGAGTTTGATACTAGAAGGCTGTTTTAACATTTATCTGCTGAAGAATATTTGCAGGGGTCTGTAACTAAAAATGGCCTCAAATTGTGGTGTTTTTGTTTGTTTGTTTTTCTTTTGCATTATAAGTGAAGTTAAGCCATTTATTTTTTTGTGTTTTTTAATTCTAAGGAATATGGTTGTGTGTGTTATTTTTTTAAACTTCTGATACTCTGATATTCTTGATATCACTTTCCATTTGCATGAGTAAATAAAGTGATTCTTGTGTTTTTATTGGGCGTAGGCATATTGCACTATTCTGTACCTGAAGCCTCAGATGCAGATCAACATACGTGGTCAAAATGTGAAATCTCAGCTCATTGCTAAGAGTCTGGCCTACATCAGAAAGGACCACTACAGTCCCACTTTCCTGGTATCCTCTCATCTTCGTCATCATCAGGTTCTCTTAAACTGTGGCGTTTTCTTTGACCTTTTTGTCTTATGCTTTGGAATATGTGTTGTGAATTGATAAATGTGTTGTAATTAGCTGCATTTTGTATCTGCCTGGCAGCTCCTGAGACCAAACGCAGAAAGTGTTTTTATGTCTCCGCTCTTGAGTTTTCCTTAAATGTTACTTTAGAACAAACGCATTCCCATCACTTTTGGTTATAACACCAAAAGTAAAGACCAGTACGGCATTATGATGTATCACAAGAATCGGCTCATCAAAGCCTACGAGCGTGTGGGCTGCCAGATTAAGGTGAGTTTCTGTTAGTTATCACACATAAGCCACAGAGGTTCAAAAGCTGCCAAATGTTATCACCTGGTATTCATCTCTTATGATTCTTTGCCCTCTACAGGCCAGCAATAAAGGTGTTGGGGTCATTGGGGTCATAGATTGTTTCTTTCTGGAACCTACCCACAACAAACAGAGCTTTATTGAAACGGATACATACAGGTAATAACACCGATGACTCATTCAGCTTTGATCGCATCGGCCTGATTACGGTATGATTTTCTGCCAGTTTGAATCTTGCACGCAAAAATATTTTCACCGTCTTAATCACATTATGTGTTATTTGTAGGAGTAGGAGTCTGAAGTTCTTTCTCGGTTCTTCTTTCAAACTGTTCATAGGAAAACTATGGCCAGTTTAGTGACCAAACTGGAGGAGTACTGGAAGGAAATCCGCCACAAGAGAAACACAGAGGATCCAGACAACACCACACCAGTGGAAGATACCATGTTAGTACAATTTCCATGTATTCCACTGACATCATCGTGTATTCAACACGGATAGCTGTCTAAACACGTTGGCTTCTTACGTGCTCTGACACTTGCCTTGTGTTTTTGTCCTCAGAAAGCGGCCGGATCAAAACTGGGTGCAGTGTGATACTTGTATGCACTGGCGCAAACTCCCTGATGGGATCGACTGCAGCAAGCTGCCAGAGAAATGGTTCTGCTATATGAACCCCAATCCTCAGTTCAGGTAACCAGAGCACCTGTTGCATCATTAATAATCTAATGCGAACAAAAAAAAAGCAAATATAAATGGGGGGGGGGGGATCCAACTCCAAACGTTGCTCAAACTCAGTGGTCATGTTCGCTAACATTTTCAATCACTCTTTCGGCCTCTCAGGAGCTGCCAGGCAGAGCAGGAGGCGGTGGACTCTGATGATGATAATGGCCCTTCATACCGTAAGACCTATAAACAACAGTGAGTCCCATTTTTTGAATATTGAATCTGTACTAATTATGTATTAATTTGCCAAAATCATCCCTAAGGTATTAACTCAGTCTAATAAAAGTGACCTGCCTTACCGTACCTCTGTGATTTGTATTTTGCAGAGAGAGGGAAGAAAGAAAGAATGAAGAGAAGAAAAGACGAAAGGTGAGGACACATGGTCTGCTGTAGTCACATGCCATTTTTTTCTGTCTGCTGTCCCTGTAGCACTTCTGCGTGATTTGAAATAAATCGTTTTTGCTGTTGTTGATAGAATTGATTCATGATTCCATAATGGTTAACCGGTGATTAATAGCAGTTGTTTTTTGGTGTTTTTTCTAGGATGAGGAGGATCGAAAGCGGCAGGATGAAAAGCGTTTGGCTGATCTCGCCAAGCAAAACAAGGTCGCTAAACAGAAGTGTGACAACCTGATAAAGCAGCTGCATGAAACAGTACGTTTTCCATTTGACACCAAGGACGAGGTTGGGAGTGATGGCTAAAGTGGATTCCATTTCACAAGACATTGAGTGTGTTAACTGACGTTTCAATAAATGCACTGCAGGAGGTGGATTTGGTTTATGAATATTAAATCATTAAAAATAAACATCTTTCTTTTTGTTGTCAGCAGACTGTCCAGTCCCCCTTCACCCCCACAACCCCAAGGACTAGGTTTAAACCACAGTCGCTACGAGGGGGTGCCTCGGGGGCTAAATCCTCTTCACTGAGGGCCTCCATTGTTTCACAGGCTGGTAAGAAACTATTTCTGTGTGTGTGTCAGTGTGTGTGTGTGTCAGAGAGAGTTTGAGAGATTTAAAAAAAAATTGTCTGTTTTCATTCTCTCAAGCTTGCAGCCCCTCCAGTAACAGTGGTCTTCCAATTATTTCCCATGTATACTCACTGTCAGCAGTCCCCCTGAGGTATGAGTTTGTGCTCTTTGTGATCTTAATATCCATTTAGCTTTGTTTAAGAAGCATATTGACTGTGCTTTGTGTTCACTGCAGGGGGAAAAGAACGCAGCCAGATATTCCACAAACACCCAAACGACCTAGAGTTAACGGCTTCCATCAAGGCACCCCAGAGACGTCCACATCAGTTGATGTGAGCCCGCCGAGCTTCCATTCAGGGCCTGATGATGGTGGTGATGATGATGAGACTGCAGATGATGATGATGATGTTGATGATGATGATACTGATGATGACATTTTCATCTTGGAGACTGGCAGTACCCCCATTCCAAATAAGCCAGGCTATGATTTGACAAAAGTGAAGACGGAGCGACAGCAGAGTGATGCTGATGTTGGCGTGCTGCCGGAGTGCAGCGACGATGCTGCCATGGAGACCGAAACGGGCTCTGCAGCGTCGGCAGCTGTGGAAACCAGTCCCTCCCCAGCACGCTCTCCAGTGATGATCAGCAGCACCACCCAGACAAAAGTACCCAAAGTGAAGACAGAAGAGGGGGACCAGATTCCACCTGAAGGGGAGAAGAGAGCAGGGCAGAGTTCACATGTGGACATCGCTGAGCAAAGAGTGTTTAAGCAAAACAGTTGTGGAGACGCTCGCAGTGAGAATCAAGGAAAGCTGACTTTGCAGAACGGACTGACGCATCATCTGGATAGTACAGAAGATGCTGGACCGTCATGCGCCAATGCCTGTAATAAAATATCCTCTCCACTTCACCACCCTAGTATGGCTGAGGTACAGGAACAGCAAGACCAGCTCCTAGAGCTCATGCAGTCTACCGCTCAGGAGAGAGACTCCTTTAAAGAGCAGGTCCAGACACTAACCCGTCAACTACAAGACACACAGAGCAGACTGCAGGAGCAGCCCGAGGTCAATGTAAAGAAGGAGTGTTCTCACCAGGTCAGCCAAACGGAGGAAACCATGGGATGGAGGGACTACAAACTTCTGTTTGAGAAGGCCAAACAGAAAGTCAATGAAATGATTAAAGACAACGAGTCTTTACTGGCAGCAACTGAGACCAAGCCCAGTTCTGCCCAAGGCGAGGAAACTGACATTGATGAGATCGCACAGCAAGTTGAGCGTCTGGTCCGCGAACTGGATCATAGAAACACGGAGAGGGATGAACTGCGCTCTCAGGTCAGCAAGTACAAGACTCATGGTCTTCTTTTAATTTTCTTTAATTTCTCAACACATCCCACAGCCACGAATCCTAAAGCCCACAGTCTCTGAATACTTTCCGACTTCCCCAGCCTGTCGGTGGCTTTCACCACCAAGCCCATTTGTTCTTACTGAAGATGTACAATTTTAAGAATAGGTCACAAATATTTACTTTTATTTATTTTTTTTACAGCTAAATTATTTCCTACAAATGCTGGGCACTATAGTTTTTTGAACAGGAGTAGTGCATTTGTAAGTTTTCTTTTCAGCTGTAGATTTAGTGTTTTACTGAGTAATTGTGGCATCAGGACAGTGTATGTGGGACTGACTCAAAATAAACTACAGTGCCCATGTTGACCGTAATGAAGGAACATGTCACCCAGGGCCATTTGTTGTTGAAAAGGAAATATAGAAGATAAACAGACTTTCATTTTGGCGTTATATTTCCTTTATTATATCAGATAATGCATAGTTGTAAGCAGAAAATGTTACTCGAGAGCTCAAAAATCATCCTCCAAGTCTTGAGCTTCTCTCTTGACCTTTGGGAACATTATGTACATTATGTATGTACCAATGGAGGTGGCTCAGCCAGGTGTCCTCACATGACCTCAGTGTCGAGCTTCAGAGTTTGGAAGACAGTGGGATGAAGTTGAAAGCAGTGAAAAGCTACAAAGTGGATTTTTGAGCTGAGATTATTTTGATACAGGTAGGTCTGCTCTCCTACACTGATTATGAATAATCACACCTATATGGGCAAAATATTTATAGCCCACAAATATTCTCAAACAACAAATCCAAACACAAACCTGTTTGTGAACTTTGTTAAACATCTAGTATCTAGAAAAAGTTATGGTTGTATGATTATATAATATTATTACCTTTTTTAGTTTTATTAATGTTGACCTGCTTTTATTGATTTTCTTTCAATGTGTGCTACACCACCAGTTGGACAGTCTAGAGGAGGAAAGGGCAAACCTGGCATCCCAGTGTGAAGAGCTCAGGTTGAGCCTGCAGCAGCAAAGGGAAAATGCGCAAGAGGGAAATGCAGCTCCACCCAGAGCCATGGTTTCTTCTGTAAAAACAGATCCCGACGAGGCAAGAGGGACAGCGGATACAACCAAAAGGTTGGATTGTTGGAAAAATCACTTTCCTTTCATGTTCTGTGAATTATGAGTAGATCTGACAAAGCTGTTTATGAACTCCAGTCACCCAGCAGGATAATTATGTAAATCATATTTTCTCTCTCTCTGTGTCTCCTCCCCTCAGTTTGATTGAGCTTCGGCACAACGTCGGGCGCCTGCTCATCTCCGTCGTGCCTGCCCTGGACCTGGGCCAAGTGAATTATGAGTGCAATGTAATTGATGAGATCCTAGAACAGGTTCTCTCTAATGCTGAATCCGTTACAACATTGGGGCTGATTGGCAGAGCAATAAATGAATAAACAAAATCATTAGGCCCCCTGAGGCAAATTATTATATTATATTATATAGGGCCATATAAATAAATCAACCATCAGATCCCGGGCTTCATAATAATTTATATTAATTTGAAGGTGTGTACATGTGTACAGATTTTATATTGACATACACTAATTACAACATGCTCTGAGCTACTTTGCAGGGTTTCTTTATCTTAACAGATTACATAGAGAATTTAAAAAAAAATGTAATTACAGTGTACATAACTGAATGTTATAGGCCATTCGCTTTGCTTTATTTCTGGGTGGAATGATAAAAGTAATTAATTTATGAGTCTGTTGATATTTTCTTTATCAGGTGATTCTAGTTACAGTATTGCCTTTTGTTGAAGTTTTCCATACAAACCGGTTCTGCATCTGATTCTGTTTCACAGTGACGGCTGACTTTAGTCTTTGGTTTGTAATCATATTTTGCATGGGTTCTGGCAGATATATTTTTAGATTCCCCTTCTTTGCTCTGTGATGGGAGATAGGGCTGCCAACGAGCGTTACAATACCTTTTTGAGTTATACAGACTAAAACCTAACTGAAAGAGAATCCACGAGGGACGAATGAATATGCACGTTGTACCTGTAGGCAAATAGTTCTTCCCCTCTGAGATGAAAGGATACATTGACATCTCTATAAAGAAACTGTCGCTATCAAATTGTGACAGGCACGAAAACATGTATGTTGATTTTAGATGTCACTGATAACCTTTCTACATTTGCATTGGTTGTGTTTTTTATTAAAGTACCACTTTTCTAGTCTAAGTCTTTCTAAACCGGACAAAATAAGCAGTGTGGAGATGACATAGGAATACATTTTCACATTTCTTTCAGGTTTTTATTACTGCGTTAATAATTTAACAAAAAGTCTCAAATAACACATGAAATTGTCCCCTTAATAAGACCGTTTACATACCTGACTTTAAACTACATATTACATGTTAATCTGCGAAAACTAGTTGTATTTAATATTGTTGATTGTGAATTGAAGTTTTAGGTCGTTTTTTTAAGATAAATGTATGTGTTTTCCAATAAGGCTGGCCAAATGGCGTTGTAAAAAAGTAACACATAGGCTGCTGAGTGCAAACTGATACTAGAATGACAGAGAAATCGTGGCTTATACTCCAAGACATGCATTTGTTGGCATATTTCAAATCTCATTGTACTTTCAAATGTCATTGTACTGTGTATAATGACAAAGGCTTTCTATATTTCAGAAAAATAGCCAAACGGTATGAAAAACCTTGGTTACGCAAGTGGAACCTAATGTGAAATAGGTTTATTTTGTCTTTATAATCCTTTTGTATTTTTCTACCAATGCACCAATATTGTTTTTTTATTCACAGTAATGAGTGTAAGACAAGTGTGCCTGTCTAGAATGAACCTATATATATTTTTTTTTATTTATTTATTCAGGTAGAAATTGTATTATTATTACTCCAAGAGAACAAATAATGCTTTCAATCATGAAGAATAATCTCTAATTGTGCACATATATTGCAATATATATATATATATATATATACTTTTTTTGTTGTTGCCTGAACTTAATATGTAAGAACTGTCGTTGGTATTCTGAATTGCATTAAGCAATATCTTTAAATCCTAAAGAAGCAATATTATGGCCTATGTTGGCAGGTAATTACAATCAGAAACACGAGTAAAACACACCTCCTTCAACTATTAATATAGTTATTAACGTGATAAATTGTAAATAAGGAAAGGGTGATTTATTGTGAACGTTACTGTTGTGTTTATTTCCGTGCTGATTTATTACATGGGAACTACGAGTGAAGGCGTCGTTAACGTGTTGTATTTACTTTAATGTTACACTTGATTGCCATGACCTCAGCTGCTCAGTACGGTGGCCCTGAAGTGCAAAAGACCTTAACGTTACGTTTGAGCTCTACGTTAGCGTAGCGAACATTAAAACAACTGTTTAACTAACTGATCAATGTTGTTGAGAGCCTGCAATCAGCAACTTAGACCTCAGCTGCCCCGTTACTTGGTGGCTAACGGTAAAGTTACCTACTTTACTAAGTTTTTATAGTTTTAGTTGACCCATATGTAAAAAAATAAATCTCTCATTTACTCTATACTGACGGGTGGAGGGATGCCAGACTCCCTAAACTCTTTGGTCCTTTTAGTAAAGCAATTTAATGCTCCACCGCCGACAAACAAGCTGCTGTCCATAGGTGATGACTGTAAATAATATCCAGGTAAGATGGCGGACGTTTTACCACGAATTATGACGTAATGTCACATCTACTGTTTTATATCTATACGTTCAGCACCGTAACGTCACGCCAAATACCTACGCCTTTTCCGCGTTTTCGTCCAATCACTGCAGCCTACTCGACCGGAAGTTCTGAACGAATCGTACGCGGGAAAGAACAGATAATTTCAGCTGGACAACAGAGGAGGTAAAACACTATAACTTACTTTGAGATAACTTAATTTCAAAGAATAAACAGATCAAACTTGGTTGTATTTGTAACGAACATACAACATTGTTGTTGGCTAACATGTACTTACATACAACACGTACCTGGTTTTGTCGTTTGTCCGTAACGTTAGCAACAAATCATCCCAACAAACTCGCTAAGTTTATTGCTAACTGTTTTAGCTCGTTGTAGCATTCGGTTCCAGTGGCTGTGTGGTTAAATTAGCTGTTTAGTCAACTTCTTGTCTTCTGTAGTCCGTAATACAGGGTTAGCTGCTGAGCTTATAATAATAATAATAATAATACATGTTTTTTCCTCCTGAGGTCAGTGTTGGATATAAATAAATAATGAAGTTGGTAACGTGTGAGATTGCATGGCACAACAAGGAGCCAGTCTACAGTCTGGACTTCCAGCACAGCTCTGATGGACGCATTCATCGGTTGGCCACAGCTGGAGTGGACACCACAGTCAGAGTGAGTGGGGAGAGAGAGAGCAATGTAGTTACATGTACATATACATGTAGTTAATCACAAAATAACGCACCTGGTGTGCAAAACCCCTAATGCAGTGATGAACTAACGACTGTAAGAAAACATAAGTGTCTGGCAAAGACTCCCTTTAATGACCATGTCTTGTAAATATGTGTACACGCATTTGTCTAGGAAGGGAACAAGGAAAAATGTGTGCATGAACAAAAGCAAACTAAATGGTTGCAGCTGTAAAGGCACATTTGCTTGCCCAAAGAAGTGGAGTTCATGCTTTCTGTTCTCATCCCAACATGCATTTTTATATTAATTATGACATTACTGGGGGCTTTTCCAGGACCTCAAATAGGTGAATATGTCACACACAAACAGAACTTATTTCAGTAATCAGATTTGTACATATTTACTTGTTTAGTATTGCAAACTTTGTCCCGTCAACATACCTCAATGGGTTTATGATATGATTCACTACAAAGTACAAATCTACTATTTGTAATACAGGGTACTATACGCCATGTGAGTTTTAAAATTGAATAGTGAATTACTTGCAAAACACCCTACAGGTGTTTGCAAAACATTACACTGAGTAAAAAAATAGTTTTTCTTTTTAAAAAGTTTATATTTACTTGCAGCTGTGGTATATACGCTCACAGCTGTTTACAGTGTGTGTATGTGTTTAATGTTGTGCCCTGACGTTGATGCAGCTGTGGCGGGTAGACATGGGCCCAGACGGGAAGGCAGCGGTGGAGTTTCTGTCTAATCTGGCGAGACATACCAAGGCGGTCAATGTAGTGCGCTTTAGCCCTAATGGAGAGCTGCTCGCCTCAGGAGGAGATGGTATGTCTCTCACACACACACACACACACACAATACACAGATGCAAGTTACATTTTGAATAGTCACTATTTAAAAGGCCCAATGGTGGTTGTTGGTGACGTTATTCTGAACACAGAACATGTATTTTAATATGCATGGCCTTCGGTAATGGTATTGTTTTTATTTGGTACAGATGCAGCAATTCTGCTGTGGAAGCTCAATGACTCTAAGGAGCCTGAGCAGGCCCCCATGTTCCAGGAGGATGAAGATGCTCAGCTCAACAAGGAGAGCTGGTCTGTGGTCAAGACACTCAGGTACACATCTCTGGCAGTTGTGATCCCTTCAAATTAGAATGTTTCCTACCTCCTTTCCTTTGATTCTAAAGAGTCATGGGCCGTGTTCAGATCGATAATAGCGTTTTTTTTTATGCGACCACTGCGTTGACAAAGTGTGGAGTCTTGTTTAAACCGTTCAGTCAGTCTGAGCTGTGGCTGTAACACGATTCACTGTCATCTGGCAGTGCACTGCGTCTGCCAATTAATAATGCAAATGCACATTCCTGGTAGGGACCTGTGTCATTCTACTGCTCATCTTGCAGTTGTCAAGACGGGATCAAATGATTCCCACTGTGATGATATTTCAAAGTTGTAAAATTCTGCGCATAACCATTATTAACCACGGCAGAGCGTTTTTATAATCTCATTTCTAGATCATAGTTTATATTCACACTGGTGTCTGCCCAATTTTGCTTACTTTGCAAAACTGACAATCGTATTTGCTGACATTTCTGATGTCTCACTCAGCACTTCAAATCAGAAAGCTCAGACAAGTGAGACAGTCAGAATTTCAAAAGAACCATTTCTTTGTTTTGACAATTGAATTAGTCGGGATTGTGGAGATCTGCCTGCTCTGTCAATTTTGAAGTTCGCTGTCTGACGTTTATTTGCATCAATCGTGTGGTTTTACGAAGAGATTTCTCACAACGTGATTTGTCTTTAGGGGACACATAGAGGACGTGTATGACATCTGCTGGACGCGGGACGGCAACTTTATGGTGTCTGGGTCTGTCGACAACACTGCTGTTATGTGGGACATCAACAAAGGTTTGCTTAGAGGCGTACGCAACCGTGTGCATCGAATTCCATGCATTTTCAGTTTCATCTGCTATGTTCAAGTGTCTTAAGTGAAATATGTGAGAGTACGTCTTATTTTGCCTTTGTGTATATTAATATGGTTGCAACCGTTTTTGTGTTTAGGACAGAAGCTGTGCATCTTGAATGACCATAAGAGCTACGTGCAGGGGGTGACCTGGGATCCTCTGGGGCAATATGTAGCCACTCTCAGCTGCGACAGGTAGAAAAACAGACATTCAGACATGCTGTTTCAGACTCCTCGTAGCCTGCTATATGGGCCTAATCTTCATTAAATGAATGCATTTGCTGTTGCTTCGCTAGTCACACCACAGTGGGGTTTCAGCAGCTTGATGTTAAAGACGTTTTTGATTTTCTTCCCCTTCAGAGTGATGCGTGTGTACAACACTCACACAAAGAAGAAGGCCTTCTGTATCAGCAAAATGAGCTCCGGGCCACTTGCAGAGGGAGAGGTCAGTGGAAATGTAGCTGTTGATGCTCCTCAGTTGAGTCACTCCATTCTCTTAGACGTGCCTACGGTCTTAAATTTAACAGCTTCCTTTTTCAATCATGCATTTTGTCAGAAGTAGCCAGGTTATCCCGTAAAACCTTCACCCACCCTGATACTTACACTGAACCTTATTTTGAATTTTTGAGAATATCCTACATGAAATCAACTCTCTCTGTTCTCTCACATTCTCCTGTTTTGTCTTACTCTGTAATATCTCAGGAGATCTTCTGCCACGTGAGTGAGACACATAACGTACACGCCCTCACTGCTGCATTTCTCTTGATCTTTGCAGGTCAAGCAGTACCGAATGTTCCACGATGACAGCATGAGGTCATTTTTCCGGCGTCTTTCGTTCACACCAGATGGGTCTTTCCTGCTCGCCCCAGGTACCCACACTGCACGCTCAAAACGTGGCTTTTACCCGGCATGAAACAATATTGTTGTGGTGTCCTAGTTGAGATCATTTATATAAACCAAGTTCCGTCTTCTGTTTTAACCTCAGCTGGATGCGTGGAAATCGGAGAAGAAAACATAAATACCACCTACATCTTTTCCAGGAAAAGCCTTAAGAGGTAACTTTTGTGACACGGAATTAATAGTTTTTCAGAGTTCGTGCAGGCTATTTTACCGCTGGTATTTGATGGACAAATCTTTCCGTGTTTTTTAGGCCGATCGCCCACTTGCCGTGTCCTTCTAAAGCTACACTGGCTGTGCGCTGCTGCCCCGTCTACTTTGAATTGAGGACCAAGAAGGGAGAAGGCAAGGACATACACCTCATTAGTTAACATAATGATGATAACCCTTTACGTTTGTATGTGTTCTTCATTTTTTTTCTCCCTTTCTGCTCTACAGATGGCTCTGTTCAGACTCTTCCCAACGTATTCCAGTTGCCGTACCGTATGGTGTTTGCTGTGGCGTCTGAGGACTCCATTTTCTTGTACGACACGCAGCAGGCCCTTCCTTTCGGCCTGGTGTCCAACGTCCACTACCACACACTCAGCGATCTGACGTGGTAAACTTTCTTAAATGCCCCTTTTCAAAAGTCATTATTTGTGGGCATGAATTGTGGTAAATGTCCAGGACACGTGTGATAATGATTTTATTTGTGTAGAACTTTTCAAAAACAACAACTTGCAAAATTTACAGTTGGACAATATGTACTTACAAAAAGACACATTTTAATGAAATGCAGTCATTTACAGACATAAGGACATTTCCGTTTACATGGAAAGAGGTTGACGTCTTTCACATTGATATTTATTTTTGCAGTTTGACTTCAAATATCTTGTACTTAATTGATATCCTCCACGCGTGTCTCCATTTTTCATGAATGAGCTGGCTATATAAGAAGGAAGACATGTCTTTACGACTTGTATGTACAGAAGGAATCTTTACAGCGACCAATACATGTTTCATTGTACATATGGGCATGTAAAGTTTCATTTGTTTTAGCCTTCCACCCACTGACATGTTTTTCTCTTTGATCCTCTTTAGGTCTCTGGATGGTTCCTTTCTGGCTGTATCCTCCACAGACGGCTACTGCTCCTTTCTGTCCTTCTCTCCTGGGGAGCTGGGCACTCCGCTGAAGGAGCCCCCCACCCTGGAGGTCTTTGCCCCAAACAGTGGTGTTGAGAAAAAGGGCAAGAAATCGGCCCGGACATCATCTCCTGTGACCCAGCCACCGACTCCCACAGCCCAAACCGGCAAAGAACCCCCCCCTGTCACCCCCCCAGAGGAGAAGAAGAGCACCCCCAGTGCCAAGTTTAAACCTCAGCCCCGTAGGATCACCCTGAACACCCTGGAGGGCTGGGGCAAGCCGTCTACCCCTAAAGCCACAGCTCCTTCAGCACCTCAGACCCCAACCTCTGCAAGCACAAGCGCACCCTCGACCCCCCAGCCTCCCAACGCCCCCCTCACCCCCACACACTCCTCCACAACCCAGCCACGCATCGCCCCCCTCACTCCCTCCACTCCCAAAGTCCTCAACAAGTCTAATACCGCTGGGCCCACTACTCCTAAGGGTGCCACCACCCCGAAGGGGCCCACCCCAAGGTAAATTCAAAAGGAGTTCTCAAGTGTGGTTCTGTCTGAGTGAGCAAAAAGCAAACCAGGTTATTATATAATCATTTAATGTATAATATTTCAGGAAATAACAAGAAATACACATCATGTTCTCCTCGACCCACAGGGGTTGTTTTAAACTGCTTGTTTTCTACATAACTGGGAAAATGGCAACAGATAATACTTGACATTCAAATAATAATTTACCATCAAGCAATAATTTAAGCATTAGTGCATATCATGTTCTTCATCGGTTATGTCAGTATTCAGCCATATGACATGTTTCCTGTGTTTGGAACATCATATTTTCATTATTTACATAATTATTAGCAAGTAAGTAATAAAAAAAAAGTCAAACTTGAAAACCAGGTAGCAGGTGCGTCACAGTTGCAAGAAAAAGGCAATAAATGGCATCTGAATAAATCTGAGAACTTGGTCTGACCCCCAGAGGGAGACATAATCTAGGAGCTAGGACAGGAAAAGCTCCGCCATCCCGAGTCCTAAACTTCGAGCACTGCACTCGGATACATGGAGACAAATTGTGTAACGCCTTTTAAATATAATCAGGAGGATTTTGAATTCAATCCAAAACTTGACAGGAAGCCAGTGTAGTGAAACCACCACCACGGTGATGTGGGAACGCTGTGAAGTTTTAATTACCGTGCAGCAGAATTAATAGTAGTTTCATTTCTGCATCATCTTTTTCATTCACTAAGGGTCTTTAAGAGTATGTTTTAGATGTACTGTAAGCGGTGTGAAGAACGCAGGTGCTGCCTCACACAAGAGTACATATGGTAATTTATGGAAATATTTGAACTATTCAAAAATCGACTGAGGAAGTAACCACACCGAGCGTACTGCATCCACCTTCCTCCTAATGATTAAAGTCACTAAGCTGATAATCTCTAAAGATGCAGTTTTACAGAGATGAGTTCTAAGAGTGAGAAAGCACTGTGTTCTTTAAAATGTGTTTTTAAAAAAAATACTTTTAAATATTCTTCTAAAAAAATGCAGGAACATTTATAAATAGCTGTAAGAGGCTTGTGGTGTTTTGGTTGCTTCACATGTGCTCAGCACTGGCAGTGAGAACAAAGCCCTGTCTGGTATGGGGGATTCGTTTGACCCCCCACTGACTATAAAATAATTATCAGTGACAGACTGCTTTTAGACAATGGCAGGTCCACACATGCTTTTTTTTTTTTTTTTTTTTGCCTTGTATCTGTAACTTGGAACGCTTGCGGTGACTAGTTTTACCAGAAGAACAAAAAAGTGCAGGATAAATCAAGTGGAACAGTGCTAAACTTCCAATTTATCCTCTTGCGTGTTTTCTGTTGACCGTATGCTTGAAAAGCTTCTTCACCATTCATGCTTTTTCTATTTATTTACAGGAGAGTATCTTTGACTCCCGTTGCATCCCGCTCTCCAGCTGTTAGTTCACTCTTCCGCACTCCCTCCTCCACCGAGAAGGCCAAACACGGTTAGTGAAGACAACAGACTTCAACAGAAGTTGATGATGATTACAAACCACGTCTGATTTCTGTAGATGATTAGGGACCACCCATCCAACTTTTAACTCTCCTTATACTGAATAGGATACCTCAACACGGGGTATCTGATTAGGCTCTCTTTCCCAAACTCCATGGAATCATCTTTTATGTCAGGGGTTGCTGTGGCACTAAGAAAATGGGTTTTGTGGCTCGCTAGGACTGAATGAATATAACTGATGGCAGAAACAAACGTTTTAATGACACTGACAAAAAAATGACAAAATGTATTGATCCAGAATTGGATCAATACATCTGATCTGTGCATCCCTAGTTGTGATCAGGGTATATTCGTAGAAATTGGGCTGCTGTTGTGCCTCAATATGCAACATTTCTGTATGCATCTGCTGTATGTATTATTTTTATAGCTCGGCAGAAGAACAAGAGCTTAAAACTCTTAACTTAAACGAAACCACCGCTTTTTGTTTTGTTTTGTTTTGACCATCATTTCTATTTGGTATGATAAACTTGTATAGTGTAATTGCTAAGATCTGGGAACACAGCAACACCGTTGCACTGAAATCCAACGGAGCAAGTAACGAGACAAGTTGTAAAGACGCCAATAAGCATCACCTGATTACCCAAACCACTTTGTTCAGAGGCAAAACGTGCGCTATGGCAAGCATGATAGGCCAAAGCTGAACCAGGAAGTGGGTCTGTAAACTGTGTTGGATGTTTACAGCGGACAGTTTGGATTAAAAACGTGCCATTTACTTAAGTTTTCTTTTTGAAAAAAGTTTGGTTTGTTTAAAGCCTGTATATTCGCCTGACTGCTCATATTTCTTGGGCCTTCCTTTCAGCGATGTAACTTGGTGAGTAAAATGTAATTATTAGTGATTAGTGGCCAAAACTATCAAAATAAAACCCAATAATTGCAGTAAAGTGGTATAAATTCTCTCCAACCAGGTGTTGCATGCAGTTTTCCTAAATCACAACAGGAGACCGACTCTACACAGAATCATGCCGTCACATGTAACACTTGCGTCACTGAGACTTTCATTTGTATTTCTCCAGAACGTCCTTCTCCTCCCACTGATCCAGTGTGCCAGCCTCCAGAGTCCAAACGGCCAAAGACCAGTGAGCCCCCAGCAAAGGCCGGCGTCGCCCAGGCTTAGTGTTTACTGGCAACAGCGCGGTGCTATGATATCAGAAAAGAGTACAAACGGCAGAGGGTGACAGTTAAAGCAGCTTCGGTACAAAACCACCAAGGCTCCCCGTGCATGTAACGCCAACGTGTCGATATTGCCTTTACATGTTCTAACTAGCTGACCTAACTTAACCTCACATATTGTACTCTGTTATAAAACAAACTGCATTGCAGTGAGTGCCCCTGAATGAATAGTTTTTCTCGTGTGCATTTTGTATCATACAGTAAACAGGTAACAAGATAATTGTATTATATGTGATTTTTGACATTTGGATGCTTATGTGCTGTTGTAAAAAGAAAAGGTTTCTCACATGTTATCAAGAACACGTGATTGTGAAACTAAAACTGTGCTTGAAACCAGAAGAAGAGAGAGAGAGAGAGAAAAAACAAGCACTTCAAGGTTTAAAGCCTTGTGAGAGCTTTGAATATAAAACCTGACTCTTAATTTGCTGCTTGAGTGAAAAGCTCAAAATTGTCAAGCGTTTAAGTCTTTTTCTCATTGTCTAATAAAGGACGTTTCATATAGAGTGCGTGTTTAAGTGGTGTGCAGCAAATGGCTGTGGGATGATTCATCATTTCTTAACTATAAGCAGCTGCCTGTTATGTAAAATGTTATTTTCTGTTAGCAAGATGATTATTCATAGATTGTCTTTGTATTAAACCTAAACTGATTTGAAGGCGTACAGTACATCTCTACACTTGTATCGAGGACTTTGCTAATGTAGAATTAACACTGCAAATTTAGTATAGCATAGGTGCATCCATGATGTGCATGACTCTTTGTCACTGTGTATTCAGGACTGTAGCCAGGATATTAAAAGTTTAATGGTCAGCAGATTTTGACTGTAAACCAAAACAATGTCAATTTTTTTCTTATTCAGATTTTTCATATTTAATTATTAAGTTAACTGTTGCATTTGGTTTTCTATAGACTGATTCACTGCATGAAGGTCTAAATGTTCTCCACAGGGCCAAGAAAAAGCCTTTATTGTCCTGAAATATGTCACATTTAAACTATTTAAACTATATTGAGTTGATAACCCCCCTCCCAATTGAAAAATAGCATATGATTTTGTGTTATTAAAAGGACAGTGAAGTACCATCACAGACATCATTTAGTGTTGTATGAATGTGGGATTTACTGTGGTGTAAAGTTGGACTCTACACCTCACCTACTTACAAAAACAGAATACTCAATAAAATGAAAATGTTCTAAAGTCATTGTTACTCAACATTTCAAACACTGCATAAATTACAATTTATTTGTATAATATTGTTTTGTTGACAATTAGTTACTGGTTGACAGGAGTATTTAATAATATGTTTTAATACAACAATGATTAAAATTCACTAATGAACATACAATGTGTTGTTGACAGCCCACTGTATTGATTTGATATTGATTGACTGATTTCTATGAGGTTTTGGGGTTCAAATTCGGAATGTTGCATTTTGTGTTAAAACCTTTGAACATTGTAATTATTGTATGAAAATTGAACCAAAGAAATTGTAAAATGACTACTGTATTACAATATTTGTAGTCATTTAGATGATAGTGACAGCTAACATTTTCAAATCTGAAATCATTTGATGGAATCTGTTCTAGCTAAACAACGCCAGGTCATTTTCAGAGAATAGAAACTCGACAACACAACAGTGTCTGTAAGAGAGGTGTATCACGTTTAAGTTCACTGTGCAGTGAGTGAAGCAAATAATACTGGCATCGTGCGCAAACAACCTACCTTGCTGCGAGGCGACATGAGTGGCAGCGCCGTCAGCCAATCACGTGTCGCCTGGCAAAGGCTCTTTAAAGCGTCTGCTAATGGCCTTTGTCTGAAGGCGGGGAGGACTTTAGGCTCGGTTAGACTGCTGATCATCCACAAACAGAAGGTTACGAGTTTTAACAATTGGACTAATTCGCCGCCAGACCGGTTTAGCGGCAACGAGAGCGGTATGAACTACGTCGGGTGTCTGACTGCATCTTGTTGGGTCGCTTTTTGGGAGGGCCCGCGGTGATTTGCAACCTTTCGGGCTCATCGCGGAGACAACCTCGCTTTTAGGTCGTCGGAACGGCGATGCTGAGCTGATAGCTGCGTCATCATGTTGCTTCCGACTCGAGTTGGCGAAAAGAAATCTCAAGTTAACGCCAGCGGTGAGGCTGCCCGCCGTCCCCCAGCCCCGGAGGCCACTCCCGGCCCTTGAAATAGATGGAAGACGGGCATTTTGGCGAGCGGATTGGCGGCGAAGCCCGTGTACGTGGTCGCCGTGAAATCGGTGACTTTACATCACTTGGCTCGGCGTTATTGGCGCGATACTCTCTTGGCTGCATTTATTATCCACACTTAGACGCACGGTCAAACGTCTCCGTGGACGTCGCGCGGCGTTAGAAACCGCAAAAAAAAGACAAAAGAAATCAATGTACACGTGTGACCAGAAAGTGCAACTGTATTGATGTTTGAAACATGTTAGCCGCAACTGTTTTGGATAGTGAGAAGTGATGCCCTCGCTGACAGCCAGGGCACAAAGCGGGACCCTCCGGTGAAATGCCGCTGACCTCCCATCTGATGCTGACTCGCTTCTTTATCTCCAGTTGAGGAAACACTACGCGTTTGTGAACCACAATGAGAGACGTTACGCTTCATTTTGGGCTAATTGGCTAACGTCCCGTCCAATAGGACATGTCGGGCTATTAGCGGGGTGTCACAGAGTGTTTGTGGGGACTTATCGTGAGGTCGGTGGTCTGTTGTCTGCTGTCACTCTATCCACGTGGACTTTGTTTCAGGTAAAGTTTGTCTCGCAGCTGGGGAGGGGGAGGAGGGGGCGACCCGGCTCGGGCTAAGGAGAAGAAGAGGGCCAAGTGTTTGCTCACGCCAGAGAGGGAAGCTTGCGGTTCCCCTCCCGGTGTCTCTGGACAAAGTTGCATGTCACATCCGAGGAGAAACCCGGTTAAAATGGCCGGCGACTGCGCCCGCACGCACGCCAGCGCTCGTTACGCGGTCGCGGAGACGTGTTGTCCGTCCAATCCCTGGTCGGGTGGCCGGAGGGAGAGGGCCGGGGAGCTGGAGTCAGCCGGGATCTCGAAAGGGCGTGGACCCCCCGCGCGGTGGCCGCCCAACTTCGAGGTGATCGACGGGCTGCTGTACCGCAAGAAGCTGGAAAGGGGCTTCATCAACTTCCGGGAGGTTCTGGACGAGGACCGTAGGCACGAGGCCCTGTCCACCTTTCACCGGCGGCGGCGGCCCGGCCAGCGCCACCTGTCCCTGGAGGAGACCTACAAATGCGTGGCTGAAAACTACTGGTGGGAAGGTATGACCATCACTTACAACTTCACAGGGCAGCGTGTGTTCCCTGACTCTGTTAACCAACTTACTGGTTATCTCCTCTCTACCTAACTCGGGTTTATTCATTCCTTATTGTCAGGAAGCGTTAGGTACGTTTCAAACGGCCACACACACACACACACACACACACACACACACACACACACACACATGATTAAATCAATCAAAGATCCACTCAGACAAGACTGACATCATTTTCTTATTTGTGACTCTAAGTTTCCACTTCATCTGGGTCAAAAGCCAATGCTACAGGTGGTGTTTGAGTTTTGACCCAGTTTGCGTCTTTGAAGTTGTACCAGAAATCTCTTCCTGTCTGTATTTTGTCTTTTTGTCTTTTTTTTTTAAATATGCATAACTGTTTTCTTCACAGGGATGTACTTCCAGATCAGAGATTTTGTCCTGGCTTGTCCAGAGTGTCACAGCCAGCGCACCAAGAAAACCAAGGTGAGGTCAGGACAGAGTCGTTAAAACTGTCCCACGGTCGTTTTCCTTCACACTCCCATTAAACTTTTAGCTCCTTTATTAGTGTCTCATTTTCTGCATCTTGCACATTTTAATTCACACTCTCTCTCTCTCATTCTCACTTAATCCTGTTCTCACACTTTAAACGTCTCCTACAAATGCTTGCAGTGCGCATTGTACCCCTGTAACGATGCCTCTCCATCTGCTTTCCGTCTCGCCGTCTTTGCCTCCCAGGAGCCGGGTGTCAGAAGACGCGTCACAAAGACGATGGCGTCGCACGGCGCTGACATGCTGAACAAGCTGAGGAGTCAGCGGGAGGCGGGGCTGTTCTGTGACATCACCCTGCGGACGAACGGCAGATCCTACTCGGCCCACAGAGCTGTGCTGGCGGCCGTCAGCGATCACTTCCAGGAAATCTTCACGGAAATGGACTCGAGCATGAAAGCGGACATAGATCTCACCGGTAAGATCGGATGACGTCGGTCGGTTGAGTTCTGTTTCAGTTGCGGGGCTGGGCCTGGACGTGAGCGAGCCTGCACCCTGGCCCCAGAGGAGTCGGTCCAGACAACAAAGCAATACATTCGGGCATTAGTGTGTTTCTCTTCAGAGTACCTCAACATGCTAAACTGAGAAAAGGTTAATGGTGCTAGCGTTAGAGCTGCGATGTTCTGTCAATGCATGATTGATGGCAAATGGTGTACCTTGTTAATAATTGGGCTGCAACTAATGATTAACGTGCCAGTATACTTCATCAGATGGTTGAACAGCTTTGAAAATGTGTACCGGTTAGTGACTGATGGCCGCCTCAGTGCAGTCACGTGACAGTTCCTGGCTTGAGTTGACATGGTTCATCTCTCATTATCATTCAAACAGCGGTTTGAGGAAACTGACATCTGCAGACGACGCACTGGTTATTCAGGCAAAAGGAGGCTGCATGTCAAAGTCTTTATTTTTATTTATTTATTTGAAACGGGTCTGACTTTTCTGATGTATTTGGCGTAGAAATCTGGAGATGGAGGATCCGAAACCCCGAATTTGGACACAGCCACAGTCTGTCTTCTCATTTAATTAGGTCTTTGATGTGCACCATCAGATAGGAGCAGAAGGGGCCCTGATTTTAAAGCAGTTGTTATGTTGTCCCCACCGTCGCGTTTACACTTTGCTCCCACTCTGTCTGCTGTCTCTCTGATCCTCTGTTTACACCAAGTCACTTTCATCTCGCTCACTGATTGACCTGAAAAAGGTTCAGCATATCTAATTAAAGGCTCCTTATTTCCCCTCAGGTTTTAGCGAGGACAGCCTTTTGTCTCTGCTGGACTTCTCCTACTCCTCCACTCTGTGCGTCCGCCAGGAGGACCTACCTGAAGTCATTGCCATGGCCCGCCACCTGGGCATGTGGCCTGCAGTGGAAGCCTGCTCGGCTCTCATGAAAGAGCAGGAGCAGCAACTCCATCCTGGCAGGGGCTACACCTCAGCCTGTGCTGGTGCATGTCATGAGCGTCACCGCCAGCAGAGGGAAAGCAAAAGGAAAAGGGCTTTGGGATTACAGGACAATATGAACAACGGCTTCAGTCTCACACTGGATGCACCAGATGAGTCTTTAGAAGGAAGTCCAAGGCGCAATCTGCGCAGGAATCCCAAACCCCAAGGCCACAATGGTCTCCCTCTGAGCCCCTCAAACCGGATGAAGCTAATGGACTTCAAATCTCCCTCTTCCAAAAAAGCCACCGCACCGCGACACGCCATCTCCACCCCACAGTCGCAGAATTACTCGCCCATATCGCCATCAAGCACCCGTCTCCTTCGCTCCACTCCTGGGGCCGCCAAGGAGGTTCAGAGACTGCTGCCCATGCCAGAGACCCCTCGACGAAACCGGAAACATCACGCTATTGCCCAGCTCTCCTGCGCCTCCAGATTGAGGCCCAGTGCGGTGTGCAGCCCCGTGAGGGTGAAGCAGGAAGTAGAGGGGGTCGGAGAGGATGAAGAGGATTATGCGAGAGCACAGGAGAAGTACAAGCTGATGAATGTTCTTGGGTTACAGAGGACCGCCCTCCTGCCCAGACCAGAAGATCTGATAGGCTGGAGACAAAAGAAACGACTGAGAAAGCTGAAGGCTAACAACTATTCATTGACCAAGCGGCGGAAACCACGCTCGGCCTCCCCAGGACTACCATTTGGGGACGTGACACTGTCACTTCCCCTCTGTAACCCCGTTAACACTCGCCACCTCAAGAAGTCGGTAAAGGCCAAGCTTGTGGGTCAAGTCAGCACGGAGCAGATGAAGGCTAAGAGACCAAAGACCGGCCGGCGACATGTCCCTCCAAGTGACCGGAGCATGCGAAGTAAAGGTGTGTTATCAGACATATTTCAGCCTGCATCCAGGTCTTCTTTTGGGGGGATGGAACTCAGGCGGTCGGTGAGGAAAGGGGCCACTGGCCACCTTCCTGCCCATCAGCCTCTGCGACGCAACACCAACAAAACTCTAATGAGAAACACAATCAGGATCAAATCGGAACCAGATGAATACTCTATCTCAGGTCACCCTCTTTCATCAAACAATCATGGTTGCCTCACACCTCACAAATGCCCCCCCTCACAGAGGACGCAGGCCAGAAATACGGTCGCCGTAGAGATGGTCAAACCGCTGCGTTACAACAGCAACCGACCGGCAACAAAGGCCAGGCTCAGGCGGGGCTCCAAAAGGGAGGTGCAGAAGTGTAAACCCAGAGAGGAGGGGAGGAAGGTCACGGACACTAGACCCAGAGTGAAGGGTAACGAACCTGGTGGGCTCCAGTTCTCCGAGCATGCACCTCCGCCGGCCATCTACAACCACCCTCTGTACAAAGTTATCAAAGAGGAGCCAGCAGATCCTGTGCCGGTTGGACCTTTCCCCGATCCCCCCTCACCAGACCTGGGCAAGCGCCAGAGCAAACCCCCCATCAAACTACTGGACTCGGGCTTTCTGTTCAGCTTCTGTCGGCCGGCGGGGGGGCCGATGCCGGGACTGAAGAAGGAGGAGGAGAGCGTGGATATCTGCTTAACGCGCTCTGTGTCACAAGTCGGGGAGAAATTTGGAGCGGAGGAGTCTCCGCACAGGGCACTGAGGGCCAGAGGGCCCCCCACCCTGCCGGTGGTGAAGAGAGAGAGGGAGGAGAGGAGCGTGAGCCAAAACAGGGTTCAGAGACCGAGGACAAACTCTCGAAGCAAAACTCTTCACTTGGCCAAATCTGCCGGGTCGAAGGCCACACGCACCATGCCAAAGGTAGATGGAAGTAGTGTCTACCTGTTGCTATAGTAAAATGAAGAATCTGTAAAAGCAGGTGGAATCATTTATCACATTTTAGCTCGTCATTGCTTACTTTCCTTCATCTAATAATTAGATTTAGCATCTACAAGATTTAAAACGTTACCATAATCAAATCATAATTGTCTTTTCCCGCCTCTGTTTTCTTTTTTTTTTTCTTCCTGCATCTCCGGCAGCAAGTTAAAGTGCTGCCTCTGAACAGCAGGAGCTGTGTCATGCCGGATGCTGTACGTCGGGCGAGGCTAAAGCAGCTCCGAGGGCCTCGTAGTCAAGCCCCCAAAGTCCCAAAGACGGCCCACGCCTGTCCTCAGTGCTCAGCCTCCTACAAGGACTGTGATGCTCTGATCATGCATCGCCTCAGGCACATCGAGGGCAAGCACTGGCCATGTCCGGTAAGCCCGGTTGTATTTTTTAATAGTGGTATTGCTACTTTTACTTGGAGGAATAGTTTGACATATTGGGAAATACGCTTCTTTGCTTTCTTACTTCTTTTAGTTTTGTTTTTTTTACTTAGACAAGATTTAAACCACTCTTCTGTATGGTAAATTTGAAGACTGGGACAGTTAGCTTTGTACATAGACTGGAAATCTTCTTGTTTGTAGGGCTTAAGCCCAAGAAACACAACTTTAGAGATGTTGGTAGGCAGATTTACCTTCGGACACAGCAATGCTTATATAGTATTATATATTATATAGTTTCTCCGTTTCCAGTCTTTATGCTAAGCTAAGATAACCATTCGTGTTATCCATTTTCTCATCTATCTGGGCAAGAAAGCACATTTCTCTATGGCGTCACATTTGTACCCCCACTATAACTCGAAGCTTCTCCCTTGACCTTTGTCTTGCCCTCTCTGCAGCTCTGCTGCAAGACCTTCTTTCGACTGAGGAATGTACGGAACCACATCCACACCCATGACCCGAAGTTGTACAAATGCCGGAGCTGCATTGTTGCCAGTTCCTGAGGCAGCTGGAGGGTCCGCTCAAGCAGCGAGACTGAGGTGGGTGGAAGTGACACTTTTTTTTGTCTTTTTTTTTGTTTTTGTCGTAGCTACAACTGAATAGCTAATATGCCGTATGCTTGGTTTGCACATCTGTCATCTTGTCTGTTGCTGTCTGAAAGTGAAGTTTTAATTGTTGAAAGAGTGCAGATGAGCATTTATTCTCCTGTCACTCTTCAAACTTCTTGCCGAAGGAGCTGTCGATACACTACATTGCATTGTGATCGCACGTATTCAACGTCTGCCTTGATTTTCCTTTGGAGTACCTTGTCTTGTTTCTCAACACGTGTTTTATTTTCCAGATTAAAGGCTGTCAGTGTCTGACACCAGCGAACAGACTGAAGCCAGAGGCGCACGATCGAAGCAGCTTGTACATAATGCATCCGTCACACACAAGCACAACGGTCTGTGGAAAGGCATGATTACTCTGATTCTAATCATCGCCATCGTCAATGATTGCTGATGTTATTTAAATAACCAACATTGCTGGTCCTGTTTGCGTATCCGTAGCTACAGAAGGTTAAACTTGAACATTACACTCAGGGGAGCGGGGAATGTGATGCCACGGTATAAAGTGATTCAACATCACGGGTTGTGTATAAAATTAAATGTAAAGTGATTGTTATAACTATTACCGCTACTTATTGTTATCATTATTTTTCTATGTATAGATGAATTTTGAGTGCACTTATATCATAGCTTATGTTGTAAACCTAAGAAGTGGTGAAATGGAAGGTTCGGAGTCCACGGTCGGGAATACTTGAAGTGATACAAGCGCTGGAGGGAATACTTGAAATTGGAGGGGGGTCCCAGGAGTGGGACTGTCCTTTGGGTGTTTCGGTGGGTCTTTGTCCTTTTTGGTGTGCTTACTTTGAAATGACTCGACTAGTCTGTCCTTCCTTTCGTATTGATCTGCTAGTCTCTCATAGGCCACGAGGCGGGGATTTGACTCTGGGCTGGTATGGTGACACCACTGCATGTGTATCTGCAGGCCGTTTGTAGTCCACTGTCTTTTCTATGGCTGCCAATTTTAAGAAGGGAAAACGTGTCTCGTTTTTAATGTGAATTTCTGTATAGTAATCAACACAACTGTGTCATTACAGATGTTTTATTGACCTCTTCCACTTTAATCAAAGAGAAGACACTCGGCTCGTCTTGTATTTCAAATTCCCCTCCCACTAAGTAATTGCAATGTGTTCACAAAGAGATGTTTATGTTTCACAAATTGATTTTAGAAATAAATGAGCTGCCTCTCGCTATCTGTCAAAAGACTGAATAAATTTTTGCTTTTTGTATCTTATTGCTTTAAGTGTGTGTGTGCGCGCGGGTTCAGATTGATCGATCTTTCCCATTCTGATGCTCGGTTTCAACTTCAACAGATCGTCTTGACCATGTCTACAGGCCTAAATGCATTCAGTTGCGGCCGTGTGATTGGCTGATTTGAACTTTGCATTAAAGAGTAGTTAAACAGGTGTACCTAAAGAAGGTAGGTAGGGGTGTGTGTGTACACACAACAAATTTCTTGGCTATTAAAGTAGGATTGTTTTCTGGATTCAAACAATAGGGACAAATTATACAGAGTTGGGAATTATTTCCCCCCCAAAATGTAGCCGTGTCACAACAAGTGCCATCCTAAAACTTGACTTAGTAACTGAAGGTGTCACCTTTCAAAACGACAGGTATGTTTTGGGTTGTTCATATCGATCATATACAGGTGTGGAGCTGAAACAAGTAGTCAATGAACGATTAACTGTTTGGATAATAGATGCATCATTTTAAGTATGTAAATAATTGCTGCTTTTCTCTGTCTTGAAAAAAGTGTTGCCTTGGGCTCCAGGACAAATGATTAAGAAAATAATTAGCATTATTAAATCATGAAAATCAACATTACATGCAGCCCCATACAAGAGATATTTATCTATTTCCATTCAGAATATTATCTTCATGACTCGTTTACTGCCGCCGTACTCAAACTTTACACAGGTGTAGCGCTTGTGATAAGACGCCAGATGTTTGACGCATCTGCAGCGGGTTCAGCACTGCATTTATCCAGTCAGGAAAAGGATGAGGAGTTCTGTGTGGGGAGGCCGTGTTCCAGGTGGAATGAGGAAGAGCTTTGGGCATGATGAATCACGTCTGCGCGTCTTTTCTGACCAACTCATCTGCAGCAACAATGGAGGTCTTTTCACACATGCAGCATGACCTGATGAAATACATTTTCAGCTTTGACGATCTCTCTGGGGGAAATTTTAACATTACAGCAATCAATTAGAACATGAAATATACAATAATGATAGGTAGTAGTACTATAGGGGAAAGTACTATAAAAACAATAGCAACACAACAGATTTCAATGTGAGGAAACTCAAAATTCTTTTAAAAAAAGACACTGATGTGTGGAATGAAGCAGTAATACATGTGAAATATGTGAATACAACACACCAAATGTGTGAAAATGAAGGCTATTTAATAAACAAAATGAAATGAAATACTGGAGGTCCAAAAATATGCAAGAATTTGACGAAACGTACGTAGGTAGGTGCAGCATTACTCTCAAATATATCAAATGGATTCAAATTGCATATGTAAATCACACGTACGGGACAGAAAGGCAAACAAGGCACATTTGCATTTGGTCCTTTTCTCATTAATATTAGCATAATAAGAAAACATTGAAGGATGGAGGGGCATATTCAGGGAAACTGCACTTGCAGATAAGAACAGATAAGAAATAGTGCAATAAAAAATAGGGTTCCGATAAATCCAAGCATGAACATGGGAGAGGTAGTCCAGGATGGATGGAATGGGCGGTGCAGACCTCCAGAGCTGACCGAGACAGTGTGTGAATGGGGAGGATTTGATGTGCTGTCAGTACAAAAGCGCATCTAAAGTAGGGGTGAGCTGGAGGCTGAAGTGTGCCGCAAGGAGTAATGGCCGATTATAGAGAGTAGGAGGTGTTGTCTCACATGGAGTTCAAGTAAAATCTCATCCTCCCTCAGTCACTGTCTCTGCGCTCTGCAGTCTGCACTCGTTTTATTTTTTTAATCCCACCTGCCTCTCTATGGGTGAAATTAGTTTCCATACTAGCGACAGGTGCATAATCCACGAATAAATGTCAAGTATTCTACATGTAGTATATTTCCCAAAAAAAATTTCACTTTTAAAATGCTTGTGCAATTTCCACTGCTCTTTGCTCCCATTAACAATGTTATGCACTGTTGCTGTGCAACATTTCAATCAGATCCTCATCAGACACAAGAAGAAGGTCTGATAGATCAACACAGGGCACAGCAACACAGCGCAAAAATGACTGGGGCAGCAAATTCCACAATGTTAACCTGCTTTGTTGAGCACCTGTTGAAGAGTTTTTTTTGCAGTTGTGTACTTTTTTTACTCCAAACTTTTATTTACAGATGATCAAATCTGCATGCATGAATCACATGACAGGTTACAATTGTATGTGGATGCAATCCACAAATGAATGTTTTGTTTAAGTGCTGGTGGCTCTGTACATAAATGTAAAGCTTGTTAGGCAGGAAGAAATAAAAAATCAAATGTTAGATTTATGAATACATGGAATACTTTAAGCTGGACTGTATTTGTTTGTGGATATTTCAGTATACATTTTTACTAATTTCTCTCCATGCAGCACAGCGTCTCATGTTGAAACCTCAGCAAACCCGAACTCTCCGAATGCTCTGCAGCTGAATCTAGCTCTCACAAGCTGTGACGGGGGACTAGTCAAAAGAGAATTTTTCAGCAATGAAATCTCACTGGTGTATTTGCTGTAATGAGAATGCTCATGAAACCAGACAGACAGAGAAGGCAGGGACGTCTTCCTTCACTCTGTGATGCGCAAAAAGGCACCACGGTTCACATTGATACATAAAACATTATTGTTTCTGAATCTTATTCTATATCTGTTAATTCAAGTGAATTTACTGCCCTAATGCTGTAATATTACACAGGTTTTAACTGGTGCGTACTCAGCTGAAAGTCTGCATTGATGCTGCTGTGGGGGGAAAAAAACAACCATCAAAAAACATGTTGCTTCATTTATCCAACAGTACCCAAACCTGACACTAGATGACACCCTACACTAGTGGATAACAATGCCTGCTTTGTAACAATAAGAATACAATGCAAAATGGTTCCAGCCATATTAACCCCTGCAGAAACCCCCAATGTGGAGTATCTGAGAGCGAGGGAAAAATTTGAAGCCAAGTCAGTTCCTTTATAGAGCACATTTAAAAACAACAAATGTCGACCCAGGTGGTAGAATGATGAGTTTATTTTGTGAGTGGAACCCCTTCCATGATTTCTGGCTATAGACATAAAAATAAAAATATGATTTACCCTCATATTCTTACATTTAATTATTCCTAAAAAGCAGGGATTACCGTGATAATTATAAAAACTGCAACAAAAAAGAAGCATAATGATAGTGATTCAAGAGCTCTTAACTAGAGCTGCAACAATTAATTGATTGAAAGAAAATGAATTGCCAACTATTTTGATGATCAATTTTGTTCAATCCATTTACGTTTCAGTAATTTTTAAATATAAGGATTTACTGCTTTTCTTTGTCATTTATGTAAATGAGGCGTCTTTGGGTTCTAGGCTGTTGGTTGGACAAAAGAAGCAATTTGAAGACGTCACTTTGGGTTCTGGGAAATTGTGACATTTTATAGACTAAACGATTAATCGTGAAAATAATGGGCAGATTAATCGATAATGAAAACAATCATTAGTTGCACTCCTAGTCGGACTTTCACACAGTCAATGCTGAGTGATCCTGTTTGTGAGTTGTGGCTTTGAATGATAGTACGATACTGCTTGTGCATAATGAAGTCTCTAATAATAACTCATAATAGTGTGTCAGTGTTTGCAGTAATACAATTAAAAGGCCCAAAAGAAAGCATGTTGACGTTAACCCCGCAATACCATTAGCGTGAGTATCTGTTTCAGCTTATTATAGAGTTAGATTCTCAGTGCCTTCACGCTGCAGCATTAATCGGGGGGCCTTGGTATACTTTTTCAGACTCATAACCAACAGGGCTTACTTGGGTTACCCTTGCCCCAGCAGCGACTGCATATGTGGGCTTATGTGAGTTTAGGGAGCCATGGAGAGTACGCCCAGGAACAGCTGACAATTTATGCTAGTGGGGCCCCCACATTCTCAGAGAGAGAGAGAGAGAGAGTGAGAGAAGGGGGGGCAGGGGAGAGGCGGAACAATAAGGGGGGCGGAGAGGCTGGCCAGGGTAAGGAGTGAGAACCAGT
>JAVQJD010053503.1:0-16948 GCA_036023655.1 Nannoperca australis | reverse complement strand
TCTTGACTCTATTTTCTATTCATTTCACAACGTATGGTGGTGAATAAGTGTGACTTTTCATGGAAAACACAAAATTGTTTGGGTGACCCCAAACTTTTGAACGGTAGTGTATATGGAACTTTACTTTTCTGGTCACAATCTAATTTCTAAGATTAAAATCTGTCATGGAATCATTAGATGTTGATGTCAGCCATGTCCTAATTGACTGATTCACGTATTTCGATAGAGAAAATTTCTCATTTCACTCTGCAAGATTACTGATCTTCTCCTCTTCCTCTCTTCACTTTTCATCCTCACCTCTCCTCTATCTTTAGCCAGACAAGATGAGATTGTCACATTGCCCCCCCCTGGTCAGTTTCCCTGTGACAGTCCCTCTCTGTCAGCGCTGCTGCTGCTTCCCTGGGATTCAGCAGGATGAAGGCCAGTTTGCAGCAGACAGCTGCTTGCTCTGGTGTTCACCTCCAGCTGGGTGGATTTGCACGGCTTAGACTGTTAGTTAGTTAAATGAATCCCTGGAGGAGCGTGAATGAGCTTGCCGGAAGCAGAAGAACTCAAAAGCAGCCAATAAAGGAAACTCATCTTCCGTTCAGAGTGTAAAAACAGATAAAGATACTTTCTGCTGTCACCTCTGGAAACAGGGATGATACAGGAGCACAGAGACGAGACCTGTATGCGCAATTAAACAAAAAATTTCAACAGCAGCACTCCAGAGCAGCCATTAAATAAGACTCATCTTCAATTGAGAATGTAACAGAAATAGATTCATCTTGTCAGTTTGGGGACAGGGCTGCAGGGTGATTGGACTCATATGGACAATTTAACACAATGTTGCACGCTGACTGATTGAATTTACTGCATATCCTGGGTGCTGAGTGGGGTCGCAAATAACAATAAATATAGCAGCAAAGCAAGTGAATGTGAGTGTTTAGAATCTGGTGGTTGCAGAAGAGAAACAGCCTGTGAGCATCAACAACCACAGAAGATGCACAAAGTGTACATACAGTGAAGAATTAAAAGCTGAAATGTCACAGTGTAAACAATAGAAAAAGCCTTAATTTATATGACTGATAAATTCTGATTGTAGGAATTGTAAAAAAAAAAAAAAAAAAAAAAGTTGGGGGTGTGAGTTCAAAAATGGAAATCCCTTTTTTAACCTCATGTTAGGAATCAGTTAAGCATAATTTAGGGCACCATAATTAACATTATGACATTATGAACAACACGCACTATGATACACATACTCTACAATGTAAAGATAGCTGTCCATAGCATGCAGTGATCCAAGAACCCTTCAAGGGGTCCCTTTCAGGTGAAACTGTCACTTTCTGGCATCAGAAAACAGAAAAGGCCATTTCTCAATTTTTTCTGGCTGAACTTCCCCAGAAACGAGCTGTGACTGATGGCCCTAATGGCAGTCGGCGATAATGTTGACATAACAACTGAACGGTAATCATTGCTCCATCATCCTGAGACGACTAAATCGGCTGTCACTCGTCTTCACTTCGCAACTTTAAACAGAAGTGTCACTTTATTGACATAATTTACATGGATAAAGCGCTCCTTACAGTTACCTCCTGGCTGGAATGAATCAACTAATCTTACACACACACACACACACACACACACACACAAGCTAAGCACAGTCTCACCTCTAATTTCCCATTATCATCCTGCAACGCTTTGAATTATTCATGAAATGCCCTCACTGTAGGGAGAAAGTGAAGAGAGGAGGAAAAATGGAAATGAAGTGGGAGGGTAAGAGAAAGAGAAACGGAGAAAGGGAGTTAGAGGTGATAAAAACAGTGGAAACAAAGAATTGACGAAAAAAGCAAGTGAAACATCAGAGCGCAGAAGGCGAGGAGGAAACAGACAGGAGGCAAAATGAAGGTGGAGAGTTGAGGAAGGGGGGGGGGACAAAGACCAGATGAATAGAGGACAGTCAGAGAGTGAAGAGATAAATAAGAGATGATAGGGAGAAGAAGAGGAACGGCAGACCACAGTGGGAGGAAACACAGGACAGGTAGATCAGATGTCCCCGGGAGTGGATGAATAAAGCAGATGCGTCTGTCAGCTCATAAATTGTTCCAAATTAGCAGAGCTTTCATTTAGCATATGCCCGCTTAAACTGAAAAAGAAAGGATGGGGAGGTGGAGTGCAGGGGTAGGAAGATTTACTTCCTCCCCCCACGCCCCCCCATCCCGCTGGTCCATATGATTCTCTTCACCAACTGTAAGCGAGCCTGAGGACTTGTGCCTCTAAACTGAGTCCTGTCTGAATATTCATTGGCTTAATTTGCATAGGCTGCAGATGGCGAAAACAGATGCTCGTTACGGCAAGTGTCAGTTTTCTAAAATTTGCTTTCATGACAAAACAAATAAAGCTATACAGGAGGATGGAGCGACTCGAAGCCTCCTGGCAGAGCTGCCAAGTGTGTGTGTGTGTGTGTGTGTGTGTGTGCAAGTCAAACTTTGAAGCATTTGTGCATATGTGAATTGCTTACTCCATGTCTATACGTGTAGTGTGTGTAGTATCAGTATTGTTTGTACAAAGTTTTTATTTGCCCCGATTACCAAGAATAACATTGATATTCTACTTCCGTAAAAAACTCTCCCTCTGGAAAAACAACAAACATTCCTTGAATACAGTGTCGGCCTTGAAGGGAGTTAAACATCATTTTTTTCTCTTTAATATCCCGTGAAGCTTTGTTTCAGCCAAATAGCAGGGGAAATGCTTAAAGGTATAACATGTATTTCTTGAGCTATAGACAACTGTATCTGTACCTGTACATTTGATCTGGCATGACAGAGAGAAAACCATTAAAAATTGAAATGGATCAAGGACCCTTTCAGCATTTAATTATCAGCATTGCATTCTGGACTGATCAGAGTTAAAGGCCTGAGGGCAGACAGACAAGGCTAAGCAGCAATAACACACTGCTGCGTAAATCAGTTGTTCTCTGCTGGTGCGCTCCAGTCAGATTTATCTACGGTAATCTAAGATGGTTTATGAAAAGTTAATTACCCGCCCTGTGCCTTTGTTACGTGATGCACTGAAAATTGTCGGAAATAAAGCACAAAACACACATCAGCAGGAGCGCAGAGCATATGAAGCATAATAAGAAAACATAAAAAGTGATTATGAAGTACGACCATTGATTCAGGAGTTTTTCACCAGAGGAGTTTTGCCAGAACAAAGCCAAACATGTTGCTTGTAGAGGTCTCGACATCTCGACAGCGAGCCTCTCTTCATCTGCTGTGATGACTACAAGAGAAAACATGCCTCATGCATCACCTGATGCTAGCAGCTGTTTGTTTGACCTGTTTTGACCTGATGATGGCAACTATAGTTGTGAAGACATTTCACTTAAAACCACAAATGTCAACCTCATGGTGGCACTAGAGGAAAAGTCAGGGGATCACCAAAGTCAGTAGGGTTTATCCTCTGAAGACCTTGACTGTCTGTACGACATTCCAAGACAATTCATTAAATAGTTGTTGAGATATCTAAGTCCGGACCAAAGCGGTGGACCGACCAACCGAATGGCTAAAAGTGCAGCTTTTATAGAGCGTTTATTTCCCTCAATGCTTGAAAAGATGACCGTGGTGCATACACCTGCCTCACTGCCAGTGGTGTGTACATTTATGTAAAAATAACCAAATGAACCCAGAAAATGAGTTTACATACCACAAATTTGTTATGCCAATTATGTTTATACGGAAAGGTAATTGCTTTCTTGAGTAATGTGCACAGGCGATGTATAGTATAATTCAGAATTAATTAAATATGTAATAGCATGTTGTAAAATCTTTTAAAAATGTTTTGTTTTTCTGTCAAAACACAAAGTAAACATTCAGGAAGTAGAACTTCTGCTCATGCTGCATCTCTGACAAAAACAATACATAAATGACTCTATTGTTTTGTACTCGGTCATTAGGAGGGTTGGTGGCTGTAAAATGTTGGGTCACCCCTTCATCACAAGATATATGCAACCGCAGCACCGCACTCCAGCACACACACACACACACACACACACACACACACACACACACACACACATAAAGAAACACAGCCAGCTTCCCTCCAGTTGCTTTGTGCTGTGTGTGCACACAAATGAAAATGCTTCCTGCAGAACAATTAATTTGCCACACCACACAGTTTCCTCTACTGCACTGCTGGTCATGAGTGATTCTACAAGCTTTCTCTCTTTTTCTTTTTGGTTTCATGCCTTCTCTTTTTACCTCCTTGTTTTTATTTAGTTTAGTCTCTCTGCTTCCTTTTTTTATCTATCCCTCGTCACCTCTTTAGCTCTCTCTCTCTACATCCCATTCTCCATTTTCCTCACTTTTAGTTTCTCTATGTGTACTACGTTGAGTGATGCTGGAAATTCCCAGTAGGAAAAACAAATGTAACAAAACAGATGATCAAGTCATTTTTCCAAGTTAAAATTCAATAAGGTTCTTATCTCTGTGTTGTACCTGATGAAGTGTTAACTTAATCCATAATTTGTCAGCTTGTCGTTTTATTTTTATTCTCCCCCAAACATTGAGCCTTAAAGTAATACATTTACATTTACATTTAGGCATTTAGCAGACGCTTTTATCCTAAGCGATTTCCAAATGAGAGCTTTACAGTAATATAGTACTAGTAATATAGTAAATTGTTAAGCATTTAAATGAAATCTTTCAAATTTGATCTCATGTTATGTACCAGCTATCTAGCTGACGTTGCCGTGCTAGCTGCATGGTTGCATGGCTGGCGATGTCGGCCTGTTGGTTGGTTGATCCACCGCTTTGGTCCGGACTGAAATTTCTCATCAACTATTGGATGGGTTACCATGAAATTTGGTAAAGACATTCACGGTCCTCGGATGCTGAATCCCAAAGACTTTGGTGATCTTGTGACTTTTGCTCTAGCGCCTCCATGAAGTTCACATTTTTGTTTTTTAGTGAAATGTCTCGACAACTATTGGATGGATAGTTATGAAATTTGGTACAGACATGCATGCCCTCCTCAGGATGAATTGTAATAACTTTGGTGAGGCTTTGATTTTTCATCTATCGCCACCATCAGGTCAAATTTGTATTTTGTTCAATACTTTATGACGTGCATAAGTAATGACATTCCTATCAGTCGCACCTGTACTTGTTTTATGCCAATTAGCAAATGTCAGTCAACATGGTAAACCATAAACATCAGCATGTTAACATTGTAATTGTGAGCACAGTGATGAATGATTTAGCCGCTAACGTGACTCTTAGACTTGTTACTACTGGAAAGCATGGAGGTTGGAGTTACGACCTACATACGTTTCTAACTTTTGTCTGTTTGAATCAAATACAGCACAAATCTCTCATTACCTCTTTCCTCTCTTTGTTAAATGTCCTCAAATAACTCTTTCTCTTTCCACTTTCCACTTTCCCCGTTTCTCTCGTCTTTTTTCTTCCCTCTCCTGGTTCTTCAGCAGCCTGTCCCGTCCCGTAACGCTGCCACGGCCTGTAGCTTCTTTTGAATATTAATTAAACACCCTCATGTGCCATCAGCCCCTCTGGTGAGCAGCTCACTCTTTAATTAGACCTGACAAACGCCAGGGAGGAAGACACACACCTCACCGGTTTGTGTACACCTGCACAGGTGTGTGTGAGACTGGGGAGGTGTAGTTGGGGATAAAGTCAATGTCTCTCACTGTTTCTCTGGTTTGCTGCACAGTTTCCTAGAAGGGTCTCTGCAGACTTGTTTTGTGTTGGCATGTGACTAAAACAGCTTGTTGTCTTTCCATCTAGTGTGTGTATGTGTGCATAGTTTCAATATGAGGTCTGTTTTGGCATACAGGGTTACACCACAAATTTTGAAAGTGTTGCTCTTTTACACCCCCAGTCTGCTTGTGTAATTACACCTTCTTGCAGGAATTTTCTAATTGTGGCCTTGGGATTGAGGGAACATCAACACGCCTATGTTAACAATTCACTGTTGGCACTGTTCACAGCTAAGAAGACAACATGAAACTTGACAATGACTGCGAAACTTGTTTATTAAGTTTATTGGTTTGTTATTTTAGAGTTGATGCAAGCCTCTGATTGTTTTATCAAGTGATGTCTAGCTAAATCTAAAATCTGTTGATTTTCCTCAAGACGTGTGGTGAAAATCATGAGAACAACTTAAAAATCTTTGAAACAGGGGCTTCTTTGCATCTGTTCAGTTTAAATAGATTTATCACATTTGGAAATGGCAAATGTGTTGCTTCCCCTCAAGAGGTACTGATGAGCCTCAAATGGTGCAAAACCAAAGGTGCTATAAAAGTTAGAGGCAATCCATAAATCTGACAGCAGCTTCTACTCTGTCAATCAACTGTCCCATCTGTTCGCTTCAAACAGGGCATGTCAATAAAAATGTAAGACATACAACAGTAATTTGAAATTCCCCCTAAGATGTGAAATGACATTGTAAATACAACCTCCTAAAATAACAGCAGAACTTAAAATACCACAAAGTTTGGAGGCGATCAAATTACATGAAAGCAGCTGCTTCTCTTCAGCCCCAGTGACTGAAGATCTGTATAGTTTGACCATCATTTTGATATACAGATCTAAACTTTATAACATCTCTCAGTTGAGAAAATAGCATTGGACATATTGGAAAGTATTATTAAGTTTCAGTTTTTTGTGTACTTTTAATAAAAACTGAAAGTTAAAGTTTTCCACTCATAAAGTTAAATCACAACATTTCCTTCAGATGTAAGCCTGAAAAGGTTAAAATGAGTGGTTGACAAGGACATTTTTTGCAGTGTAGAGCAGTTCGCTGGACTTATTTGTTCTGGGTTAGGGGATTTGGCTGTCCTTCCTTTAACTCCAGCCAACTTAGCTCCAGAGCAGAAGCAGCAGCATGAAGCCCAGAGAACAGCTTTGCCAAATTTCCTCCACCAGTAGCTCTGTTTCCCCCATGCATCCTCCTCTGATTTCCTACAGTGTCCTGCAGCAGGAGCATGCCAACTTTCTGGGCACATACTTCTATCTTTTTCTGGATGTGCTGCAATATTGGTTTGGCGTCAAAAACGTTGCAGGTTCCCTATATTTACTGTGAATCTGTTGATTACAAAACTTGTCCGTCACCAACTGCAAACACAAACTACGTGCTCAAACTGTCCACCAGTGCTGGCAACACGAGAACCTGAAAATTGTGCACATTAGTGTGTAAACCTGTAGAAAGTAGGTGTGAGTGGGAGTGTGCTGCATTCACATGGTAAATTAAATCAACTCTAAGAGACCCAAACTGCTACTGTTGTTGGTTTAAAGTAAGACCTGATAAAAACATGCTTAGTCATTTCTAGATGACAGATCTGTTTAGAAAAGAGACTCTGCCAGCAGTGAGAAAGCGTAAATGACTTATTAAAGTCCTTACAGCCACAATTTAGCATTGTGACTGATTTTCAATATGTGGCCACATCTGCGCAGCACAGCAAATTAAACAATGTTCATCATAGGTGTTGATTTTTCATTAGCAGTATTTTTCAGTAGCAATTGTTTGGAGATGACAAGTGTGGACTGAGTGTTGTTTGTCCTCTCATGGATATGAAATGGCTCTGAGGTTCAGCTGTTAGAAACTATCAAAAGCTTGGAAGGGTGCAAACGTACAATAACACTGACACGGTGATGACTTCTGTGCTTTCTGAGAGCTAAATTAACACTGATGATTCTGCAAAATACAGAGCTAAAAGACAAAAATGGAGACGGAGCAGAAACAACAGTGATCCAAATGAACTAAACTCAATGAGTCAATGATTATCTGTACGTTTCCTTGCACTTATCTTTTACATTTACAAGTGTTAACCCCCTCTCTACTAAAGCCTACATCATCAGAGCCTCTTTGTCTAAATACACTTCAAAGAAAGAGAGGATTTCATTACAGCGCCTGAGATGCTCTCAGTACAAACTTTGGGTTTGAAAGTGTTTCTGTCTGTCTGCAGTATCAGCAGCACATCTGGCAGAGCTGGAGACGACATGTCACCTCCGCCTCCTCAGCTCGCCCTGACAGTCAGAGGCTAATGACCTGGAAGGATACACAGTCCCACTACATATGGGCCTCGCTGCCTGTGTGAACCTGTGTTCTGTGTATGGGTGTGTGCGCAGATACGTATTTGCGCACCTTCAAATGCACCTGTTTATGCGCGTGCCCACGTGGATGAGACCACAGCCCTGCTCAGGTTGCGTGTGCGTATACAGTGAGTCTGCGTTGGTGTTTGTGTGTTTCTGCAGTCGGGGATCTTTTCTCCAGCGCTCGGAGAGTCCCAGTGCATCTGGGCCTGTGGTCTTCCCTGCTAGCCGAGTAATTAGGACAGGATGTGCTGACCAGTAGCACCCTCAGCTGGGACCACTGACAGAACAAGGACAGATGAAATTATACACCTGGATGCTTCACTGGGATTTTCTTCAGTATAGTTTGGTGATCTAAGACCTAAAGTTGGTTTTTGACCCATTTAAAGGACAAAATTAATGTCACCTAATGTCACAACTGGCCATTGTGGAAGGTTTCTTGTTCTTTCCCATCTGCTTTTCATGAGTATTTTGTTGAGGCGGAGTGCTCTTTTCAAAGGTCACCATGAATAACTCAAACTGTGCAGGATGTGTTTGTAATGCTTGTTGTGCCACATTTTACAGTGATGATATTCAGACAGTTAGTAGTTGGAAACCTGTATTTTTATTGCCACACATAATCAGAGAATACCTTTGTTTCAGTAGTTGAGAAAAAAAATGGAATGACACTAGAGGGGAGTTGTGTTACATCAGTTTCTTCACTAACAACATAAATGGTGGTAAGAATGATCCAATCATTTCATTTCAAACCTGCATCTTGCAGCAGTATTAAAACATGTAAATGTATTAGCAGAACAAAAGTTAAAACAACATGTGCAGCCTTCTTTCCTGCTGTCTACATTGTCAATCAGGCCAAACATACCCACATACCCCCGCTAGTCATCCACAACATTATAAATTACCCAGCTTTTTCTCAAACACAACCTCTGTCACTGTCCTTGCACTCGCTGCAGCGAGAGAGAAGTGAATGAGAAGTCGATCCCACCTCCACTCTTTTAAACTGGCTAGACATTGGAGAGCCTTGGGATTTCTGGGTATCAGAGCTCTGATTGAACTGACTGAACTTTGCCACACACACACACACACACACACACACACACACACACACAGCGAAAGAGTGGATAGTTCGTTTTCACAGAAGACATTTTGAAATGTCACACTAGAAAAAGCACAGGTGTAAATAATACAGCTAATCAGGCTAAATTCCATTTAGCTGCTTTAGTTTCAGGGTCACACTGTCACAACTTACTGGGACACTTGAATAGAACAGAGCCAGCGTTAATGTTATTGGTTACACGTGTGCTTTGACTGTGAAAAAGGCCTTTTCCCAACCAGAAGCTCGTATGTCTCGCCCCGTTCCTCGTAGAAATGAATAGGGAGTCGCGAAATGAGTGAAAACACCTGTTTGAAGACGATGGATGTGTAGGCTCCTAAATATGCTATAACTTCAAAAAAAGCTTTTAATCCAAGCAATTACTGTGCTATTATGTATGTGTGAAACCGCCCCACCCAACAGTATCTGTCTTTCAGCATTGAATTAAGTCATAATCAGTGAATTTATCTGTTATAAATAAGGGAACACAAACATGTTTTTTTCAATGTGTTCCGTAGGATTATACTGATGCAGTGATGTGGGTGCCGATCACCTGCTGATTCATTGAGCAGGTGTGCATCAGCAGGGTCGTCAAGCAGCAGAGTGACTGAACACGCTCAAGTTGTGGAAGACCTGCAGTAGATCTGTGTGTACTTGCGTATGCTTATAACCAAAGTTCAAAGTCAACAATACCCAGGTATCCCAGATAACTATTTTGTTTATTCTTGAGTATTTATTTAATCTCACCCTGCTCTTACCTGAGCAGATGGTTAGTTCCAGTTGAGGTGAAGCTAAAAAAGGTTAAAATGTCAATGAGAAATGTTTCTGAGGGGCTTTTTATTTGTTGATTTTACTTCAGCTTTAAGTTTCTTTTAACTTCTCGGGATTAGTTTCATTAACATTCTTGTTGGGTGAAACTTTTCTTTCTTTGGACCCCTGCTCAGAGGTATTGCTCACCAGCCCTTTAAACGTTTTTCTGTGTGCCGAACAACATCGTCTGCCCTTTATATATCCCAATTCAGTATTAGACTGTGCCCCTTTAGCTTTATGTTAACCTTTGCCTCTTCCTCACTGGGAACAAAAGCAGAACTTGTGTTTGTATGGTGGATGACTGTATCTGTTAGCACTGTTACCACAACACCAGCAGCACTGGCTTCGGCACGTGCTGCATGAATTCTGACTTGTACTCTCTGTTTTTATTACATCCTGCAATATCACTCCCGTATATGATGACAGAAATGTTTCGTGTACAATAACACACTTTCCTTGTGCTTATAAACAGTATAGAATTATATTGTGGCTGGGAATGCAATAAATATCCACTTCGGTAAATCACACATAAACCAATTAAGGCATGTGACACCCTTCACTGTCCCGGGGTCGGCTCCTCGGGCCCCCCTCCTGGCTGAGAGATGCGATTTGGAAGGCATTATCTCAGTGTTTTGTCATTGATTCCCATGATTGATCCCAGCCCCCGCTGGGCACCAGGCTCTTCCTCTTGATTTAAAACCAATTATATGATGATGATCTCGCTCAGGAGGCTGTGAGTGTGATGTGTTTGGTTGGGAGAGTGGAGGGAACAGGATAAATCACAAAACAGTGTCAGAGAGAGCACACTCTGCAGTGTATTTTCTCTCTCTCTGTCTTCATCCTCTCTCTCATGCTTTTCATGTCCTTTCCTTCCTCTCCTCTCATTTCTATCTGAACCCGAACACCCTTTCATAATCTTCATCCACGAATCTGTCAGGGTCAATATTATGTTTTTGACTGCTTACTGAAATTTAAGCTGTATGACTAGCAAGTGCAACAGTAATCATGACATCCTGAACACCCACAAAGAAACTGAGCTGCAGCGCGTGTTTAATATACTTGGTTATGAATCTCGAGCCGAGTATTTTATATCTTCCCAATATGAAATCCCCCTCCTTGATTTGATATTCATGAGAATTAATCTTGGGTTAACACAAAACCAGTTTATTGCTTCACTGCCTCATTGAATGCCAACTAAGTAATTGCACATAACCAGCGCAGAACCCCCCCCGACAATCACAAACCGACAGAGACCCTCGCTGATTAAGAACAAACATGTTGCTTGGCGAGGCTGAAATGATGAAAAGTTATTATTTTTTCCCTCTGTCTTGCTCTAATGAGGTGACTAATTTACAGTTGCTCTATTTTCGTCCTCTTCTGATAACTTGCTGAGAAACCTCTCACCTTGTTGTCAACTGTGGGTGGAGTGGTAACAAGGAGGGATCGAGTTGACATTTGCATCAACAGCTTCATGAATTCTTAAAAGCTTATTTGGCATTTATTACTAAGGGTATACATTTTAATATCAGTGTCGAACAGTATATTGAAATCACTGTTTTGATAGGAAAAAACTGTGATTTCATTGCTTCTTTTGTAAAGTAGATGTAGCTGTTTGTTGAGATGTGTCAAGCTGCTACTTTCTGTCATGAACTAATGGCAAGTGTGTGTGTGTGTGTGTGTGTGTTGATGAGCAGATGTATTGTGGCTCACAAGATCAGAAGAAGGGCTGAGGTAGCAGTGTGGATTTGCATCAGTATGAGAAAACTGCAGTATCTTCGTGTAGTGATACAAAATATGATGACATAAAACTGCCAAAGAAGACGAGTCGTTACATCTGATATCGTTATGGTTACAAGTTATTACATTTCTTGGGTTTCTTTCTCCTTTTTTTTAATTAATCAGGTTGTCTGTAACTACAGAGACCATTAGCAGGTAGAAAAGTGCTGAGAATCTGAGCATCAAGTTCTAGTATTCTGTTATATTTGTTTTTTACCAGGTGCAAAATGTTTTTTATTTACGCATTGATGCTAAGGTGCATTCATGCTTGGCTATTTGGGAACTTTGAGGGAACTTCCAACGTCAACATCTGAGGGTAAACTGCTTAACAAAAGTATTGACAACCCTTTATAAAATGTATTTTTGTTATTGCTTGTCTTCTTGGCTTGCTTTATTGATTTAAATCAAACTAATTTATATATAACTTGTGACTGCAGTGCTGTTTGACAAGTTTCAGATGTTCAGATGTTCTTTATACAGTAAATGTTTATGACTTTTTGGGGGTAAAATAAATACAGTTGTACTGACAGACCGTGTCCGTTTACATTTGGTACATTTACATGTAGGTTACGTAGCTGGCGCTCTTATACAGGCAGCCATAAGCTCTTAAATTCTCCCCTTCTCTCTCACACACACACACAAACACTCAATTTCCCCTCAAGTTGAGTTCTGCCAATTCACATATCGTTCCAGAAAAAGTTAGCGCTTACAATTCACTGGAGATCATCCTCTCATGGAGGACTACCATAAGGGGTCAATTACAGAGAGTTAGCACCATCAGGTATTAAAGCATTCCCTTTCATCAGCTGGATGATACGCTTCTCCGCTTCCATGTTAGTCCGACATCAAGCTCTCGACTTCCCCTCAGACTTATGTTTCTGACAGATGTAGTTAACCACCGTGCTCTTGAGGAGCAAAGTGCTCATTTTCTTTTATGTCGTTTTCTCCTGAAAAACGCTGACAAGGTGAAGAAGTGCTTCACACTGCTGGGAAGACAGTTACCTTCAGTTAAGGGCTAACCTAGAGATAATCTACTGTATGTGCTCTCGTGTGCTGTGTTTGACCACATTCTTCATCTCTTTATGTTGTCCGTTTTGTCAGGATGTTTATTTTCTGCTGCCTTCTTGTCCCGAAAAAAAGGTGTTTTAATCTCAGTGAGTGCTTTTACGTGCACACTAGTATAGTTTTTATGTGCTGAACATTATATTCTAGTTTCAGAAACCTGGAAGTTCCTTTATCTTGGTGCAACAGCCTCAGGGCCTCTGCCAGGGCTTGGGTTGTTGTGTGTTGTCTTTCAGTGTTGCTGGTTACTGGTTGGTTGGAGCTGGAGGTCATCAAGGAATTGGAGGCAGCTGGCCACTGTGTCCAGGTTGCATAAAACACGCACATCCTGCACATCCTTACTTTCAAACACAAACATGGTGTGACAAACCCTACAAGGAAAATCTATTTTTATCAGCACCCACTCCTCTTTCTTCCTATTTTAACAGGTATTTTCAAGGATGAACACGTGTCCTCCAAACTGCAGAGTCGACACTGGAAAGTGGACGAGATCAGGCGGCAGCAACAGAGGGTGGTGACAAAAAGCAGCAGCAACAGTTTCCAGCAATGAATATGCAGGAAATCACAGAATTATTTTCATCCTATTAGATCCACCTGTAGGCTACCTGTAGTTTACAGACCAGTTCAGATAGCTATGGCTCAAATAACCTTTACTATAATTATTTTCAACCACACAAGATGTTAGCAGATTCAACCTTCATTGCACAACATATAGCCTACAATCTAGCGTTCAATATTACAGTTACACAAAACATTAAGATTTTCTTCAAAACATGGTATTTGTGCTCAAAACTAAGAGCCAATCAGCTCTTTGATCAGGTGACAGCCAGGCATTTCCCATTGCAGTCGGTGAACAGCACCTGGCTCTAAAAAGTGCGGCAGCCTCGATCTGGTGAGGTTATCGTTACCCATGTGTGCATGACGGCCGAGTAAGTCGGGATCAAGATGGACACAGATCTTTAGACACTTAATTGCTCCTAATGACAGAAAATAAAAGAAGGAAACACATATGGGTCTGTTCAGGTGAAAATAGACTTTTTCTTGTGTGTGTGTTTGTACAGTGTGTGTATTGCACGTGGGTTTGCGCAGGCCAGAAAATGAAAACTTTCATATGTTCCATGTTTGCCAACCAGGTTTATAATAAATAAAATAATCTGTTTTGAATATTTGTACAAATGTCAAAGCTTTGTAAGTGTGGAGCAAGTATGCCACGTGGATTCAAGTGAAAATTCCTTCAGTAGAGATCTCTGTTTAAAGCAATACTTTGGCTGGTCTGTGAAATTAGCCCCCCCGACACTGTAGCACTTAAAGTTATAGACCTGTTTCATGTTTTGCTTTATACGTCAAAATTTAGATTGCTTTTGGCTCGATGCTGCTTGTATACTTAAACGTGCTTTCAGGGGTGAGGTTGTGCATTTACAGCCGTTTCTATAGGGTAGAGCTATAGAGCATGTGCAGCAATGATGATGATGATGAATCACAATCTTCTCTTGACCTGCTGTTTTTATGTTCAACTGACAAGCGGCCTCATGCTGTCCTCTCCTGCTAGTGTAACGCTGGTTTCTCTTAGCGTTATCTACAGTTACTAGATTTAAACTAATCTCAGGACGAGGGTAAAATAAGAGCAGTTTCACATATTTGCATACATGCACGTATGTGGTTACCATTTATTAAATAATGAAATAATACAATCTGAGAAGGTAATCTCTAAAAAAAAGATCTTCATAAAACAAAATCTGATCTTTCCCTAGCAAAGGCGGAAGTGTGATGTTTTTACGCCACAGAAAAAGACTTAGGGATGAGGATTAGAAAACCATTCACTTCAATAACAGCCAGTAGTGTTAGTTGCTAAGACTGAGCCAAACCTTATCCAGAGAGAAGACAAACAGTCAAATGGGCCATTTGGATAAGTATTGATCCAATTGTCATATAGGTAGAAGGTTGGTAATCATCCGCCTTTTATTTATTTTCTCCAGGAGTCAAATCAGGGCAGCGGCAAACTGAATACTAACGTTAAAACACAAGGACAAACGAAAACTTGTCTAAAGACAGAAATAAGAGCAGACGGTTATATTGACAGTATTTGCTAATGACAGCTACAGCAACACTAATGAGTCCTCACTGGGAAGCCTGATGCAAACAAGTCAACAACAAATTAATTTAAATTAATTTAAAAAAAACACACCGTAAACACTCTTTAGTCTGATGGTCCCTGCGGTTAATCTGACCCAGACTCAATACAGACTTCTCGTTGTCTTAATGATCCCCTGAAAGCTCATTTGACTCTTGAAAAAGAAAGAGGGAGAAAATGAATTAATAATTTACCGTACTAAATAATAAGAAAAGGATCTTCATTTTCCTTTATTGCTGAACCTTTAGGAGAATGGAAAAAGACACTTCATTAAGTTACTGTTTAATAGGCACATCCATCTAAATCCTACATGTGGCTTAATGGTAGCCTACTATTATTTATATTTGATAAGGAGTGTTTAAATCCCCAGAGACAATGGACAGTGTTGGATGTGGCTTTTAAATCAAATGCTCACTGCTCTATCTGATATTTAGTTGGGATTATTAAAATTGAATCATTGATGCTGCCAAGATTTGCTTTTCATCTGATTGCAAAAAACAAAGTCAGATATAAGAAGATATTTCTTGTCAGTGGTTACGAGGAAAAAAATATGTGTGGGTGGGGTTTGCAAGTGTTTCAAGTTTGACAGCTTTCTGGTCCTTAATTGCCAATTTATTCTCCTCATATCGCATGTCTATATATATAATGTGAGAAATTTGAAGGCAAGTATTAAGAGCTAAGAAACAATATCTGATATATTGAAAGTAAGTGCTATTTCTATTAAGGTGGCTGTGAGTGTTCTTGAAAAAAGTTTTAGTAATATTCAACAAAATAAAAGATAATCAAAGTAAAGTAAAACTTTTACTTGTTTAGTTTGATTTAAACAAGTTAAAATTACATAAAAGATATAGAATGTAATTTGGTATCCTGACATAATAAAATAATTTAGTCATAATTTTTAAAATAGTGTGCAGATGACGGCACTTAACAACTTTTAATCACAGGCCCTCTTATAATGAAGTTTTTTTTATTATTGAACACTGGGAATAAGATCAAGTAATCTTCTATATTTTAAAAATTAAAAACATTTATTTTAGAGAAGAACTATTAAAATGAGAAAGACAGACTTCAGTGGCATCTGCCTCGAGAGTCTCTCATACTGTAACATGACTAAAGTCACACAGCTGAAAAAAAATAAAGTCGTAAAAAGTCTGGTTGACATCGGTTTCATTCTTGGCCTCCCCCCGTCTTTAGCCATACTAGTGGCGTGGCTGTAGGGACGCTCAGTGGATGGATTGCCATGAAACTTTGTACAGACATTCATATTCCTCAGAGGATGAAACCTAACGATTGTTGAGCCTCTGACTTTTCATCTAACGCCATCAGGTATGTTCTATCTGATGAAATCTGACGAAAAGACACAAAGTCACAAAGCAATCATGTCTTGTCATCACCTTAATTACTATCGTAGTTATTTAATTAAGTTGTGATTTTGAGTTTTTTGTTATTCTATCATTATGACATAATTAAATTGTGATCATCAGAAGTAATCAAATACCTCCAGAAACTAACCCATACACTCCCAGTTTCTGTAGTAAAATTCATCTCTCACTGACAATTCATAAATAGTGGACTTTCTTTCCTTACTGATTCCTTTTTCTTTCTCTGCTGTTGTTTTTCGCTTTAAGTCACTTGACTCCTTGGTCATTTGCTGATTACCAAATGCAAAAAATGCAATCCGGATGCCCTTTAAATAAAAATAAATTTGCCAGAGAGCTTTCTTCATTCATCACTTTTGTTTTTTCAAGCTGTACACTAAATACAATGCACTGACTCTTTGATCATCACAGCAGATAATTAGAAATGTGGAATGTGTAGCACTGTCCTGGACTGGAGGAGAGTATTCATACAGTAAATCCCTGTCTACCCTTTTCTCAAGCATGGCTGACATCAGTCATCTTCTTAACAATGGTAAAATAACTAAATCATTTTAATATTTTTTACTGCATTCTTTGTAAGGTTGCAAACTAGAATAATGCAGAGCATGTA
>JAVQJD010053498.1:0-25890 GCA_036023655.1 Nannoperca australis | reverse complement strand
ATATATATATATATATATATATATATATAACTACTCCCAAAGTATGAAAACTATGTCATCTGTGAAACTATGTACTGTACCTGAACTCTGATTTAAAGGTTGTTATTTTAAAATGTCATTCCTATTAAAAGGTTGTCTCTTGTTCTTTTATGTGGAAAATGGTTGCATATATCTAAATAATTTGAGATTGAGATAGTAGTATTCAACTATTATGTTTCCCTCTGCAAAGACAGGACTTCAAGAACAGATCCCCCAAGCAAACACAACAACCCTGGGTTCCGCACTGTAAGGCGCAGGTCTGCACCCACACACATACACTCATGTACGCCACAATACAAAGCGACAATCCTTCTTCCGCTAATACCAATCAACCCCCTTTCTCAGGGCATGGTGTCTTCCATCCCCAACATGAATAAAACAAGTTGTTATTCTTTTCAAGATAAACACCCTCCATGTGCCCGCAAACAAGAGGGGGAAACGACGCCAAGCTTTGGTTTTCCTCCAGCAATTGCAATGGAGATGGGCTCCCTAGACACTTGCTGGGCTCTGCAAAGTGGTCCTTCACTGTACAAAGTGTCTGCTTTGCCAGAGGCACAGGATGGAAGTTCTAAGCACAAACAAAATCTACGAAATACCTAGCAAGGCTTGCTTGCCATTTGAACAAAGCTTATTATTCATTCACTTTGTCAATTCTTTACGTACATGGTATCATTAATCAAATTCCCCAGTGAGATCGGAGCTGTTGTTTGTTCATTTGAAACTAGAGAATGACTCTGCTGGTAAGTGAATCGTTAGGAAGCATCACTTTGTCCCAGATTTGACAAAGAGGCTGGGAAGGTGTACATTAGCCGATGGAAAAGGTTAAGCATGGTAAAATGAGAGAGGAAATTTGGCGGACAAATTGAGAAATTAGCAATGTGCGGGTAGGGAAAGTCTCTGAGGACTCGACGCTGAGGCGAGACCTATTATGGCACATGGCACCAGGCAGCTGGGTGGGTAATTATCATCATGTGTTTAGCAAGGCGCCCTTATCCAGGGCAACATACATGACTTGTGCTTTAACCACTTAGTCGGCCCATTTAGCTCTGTGCCACGATGTGTATGTGTGAATGGGGGATGAGTGCAAATGTTCAGTGGTATGCCGCTTTAATAGTAGGCAGCGTTCCCCCCCTGCAGGTGCTGGCAAGTCAGCCACAGTTGGCACCTTGGACTGTGACGCAGGTGTGTGACCCGTACTGCGTTGCCAGGGTGGCTGAGGTGGCCTCACTGTGAACGGGTGGAGCTTGATGTCCTTTGGGAAGGTGAGACAGTGACCCCATGAAGATCCAGCTGGGAGCCTGGTGAGCAGTGAGCCCAGATGTGTGTGTGTGTGTGTTTGTTTACATGTGAGTGTGAGTCTTTTAGTGTTTCAATGTTTGCCCACTGCCAGTTTGGTACAAAACAGCTGGCTCCCACCATCTGCTACTCCTCTGCATCAGCAGCCCCAGAATGTGTATGTTGTCTGCGTGTGTTTTCCATGTGTTGCGGGTCTTTTTTTTCTCTCAGTAAAATCCACAATTAAATATGTGCGCATAAATGTCATATCAACAGATTGAAGAGGTTATATTGTGCAGTTAAACATGCCACATAGGTTCCCTTTCAAATAGGAAAAAGAATACTGTTTTCTGTCATTTATATTTGGAATAGAAAATCCAGTGGATGCACATTTCTTTGAAAGACACACTGAGACTATCTAGTGTATGTTAGCTTTTCCCTTTGGTTGTTAATCATTTGCTCCAAGCAAGCCTACGCTATCGAACAGACTCAGGGAAAAGAGAGAAGGACTGGGAGGTTGGGGGGTTAGTATGCTCAAATCCATCCAGAACAAGACACATGAGACATACGGTTCTAGCGTTAATTAGGGAGCCAATATTACAAGATAAATCAGAGATCGAGGGAAGGTTTGGAGGAGAGGGGGATAAGGGTGGAGGGATAGAGAAGGAGGAAGAGGAATGAGGGAAAGGACAGAGTGAGAAACGAAGAGAGAAGGACGGCAGGGTGTTGATTTGAGCAGGGCCTGGGGGCAGCCTACAAGGCAGAAAGGGGAATGATAGACTGGCTAACCAGGCGTTGATCATGCGTGTGTAGCTCTCTTCTTTTCATCAACAGTGAACAACTAAAGCGAAAGAGAAAGTCTGTTAGCTGTACACTTATTTTCTTCAAAGTCAACGTTAAACACCATCAACTGTCACTCGAGTTTAAGCTATCAATTATGCCTTTTGATCTACTGATGGCCGGAACTGTAACTGTACTTTATGGATCAGTACTCAAAAGCATTTTCTTTTATGAAAAGTGATGCCATCTGCAGTACTTGTGCACACACACTGCCGGCAAGTATCACGTTGCTCACAGAAGACAGTAATGAAAAATGATGTCCCTCTACCTCCCCAAATTTCAAGTCTAGCAGCGGCGGCAAAAGTGAGTAATCTGTAATCGGAGCGATGTGGAGGAGTGCAGCGCTGCTAATGCGACTAGACCCCGCTGTTCTCTGAGGAAGACAGCGCTGGAGGGGAGGAAGAAGAGAGAGGCAGAGCGATGAGCAGGAGGAAGAACACACACCGAGGTAGTTGGGGGATCGGTTGCTCCAAACGTGGCAGAAGGTACTGAACAAGGCGCTCTGTGTGGGCCCCATTATTTTTACTCCCCATTCTCTTTTCCCCTCTCTTCTTTTGAAGACGACGGGATTTTTCTCCTCCTCCCTGACATAAAAGTAAACAACGTTGCCTGCAGGCACAATTTTCCCGGCAACACAATAAAATGTGCAGTGAATTTATGATGGTCATCCATTAGCTCTTACCAAGGAAACATCACCCATATCTGTCGTCCATCATTATAATAGAGGGTTAATGCACTAAATTTACATAAAAAAGTCATATTGTCTGCATGAATTATTTACACCCTCAGCTGTTTTTTCCAATTTCCCTCTTTTTTTTCCCTCTCCGTCCTCTCGTTCGTGGCGAGGGGGTTTTTGGTCCAGATTCTTGAGGAGAAAATCTGACAGTAAATTCCGCCGTGAGGTGGTCCTGTCGCCGCCACCTCTCTGTCCCAATATTTCTCTCCCTTCCTCCCTCCCTATCCCCCTCTCATCCTCTTCTTCTGTCTTTGTCTATGAGGGACAGTGGGAGCTGGGGGGCATTGTGATGTGCTTGTTCATGGCCCTATGGTTGTTATTGAGTCAATCAACACTGAAAATCTTCCCAGTTCTAAGTAGGCTTCCCTGGTGATCACAGTAGATTAGACAGCAAGTATTTAGGTGCACGGACCTGCAACATACAATGTGTATACACATTGGACAACATTAAACAGATAACACAAATGATAAAAAAGATCATTCATTAGGTTAGTCCATTGTTCACATATGTATCTTACAGTTAGCCAATTCAATAAATCACATTCTACATTTAAGATGATTTCATCCTAATTCATGTGGTAGCACACAAAATGACCCCAGTGCCAGTCGTCCTACTGTAAGTGAATTATCCTGATATCACACCACTGTAATGAAGGCTTGTACAGCGCTAACCATTGCCTTTCAGACCCTGGGGAAAGGCTCAGTGATTGAGCAATTATGACAAGCTCAATTACTGTCATCATATTATCATAGCTAATCCAACTCTGCCATGCTGCGCCTTCCACTGCACTGATCACAGCGCCTTTTTCACTGTCACTGAGGTGAGAAAGTGCTGTCACTGACACCGCTTGTGCTCCCATGAACACGCTCAAATGAATATGTGGCAAATATGTCAATCTACTGGTGCCTGTCTTGAGTTTCTATCTTCCTGCTGGATGTCTCCAGGATGGATGTCTTAATTTTTTCTAATTCCGCCTGACAGTGCCACAGGCGCTCTAGCGTGCTGAGCTAAATTTGTGACACGTCTTGACAGAGTGCGGGTTTTGAGAGTTATCTGCTTCCCTGATACGGCTAACACGCTTCTAAGCAGCGATCACAGTGGCAGGCGGAGATGCACTGCTGCCGCGGCTCGTCCGGCCGCGCAGTGAAGCAAGTGGTGGCTCGCAGGGGGCTGGAAGAACTTAGACAGGTTCAGGAGTGTGAGTGTAGGAGGAAGAAGGAACCTATACGAATCGGTGACCTCAGCCTTCAGATAATCCTCCAACAGTGGGAGTGATACGGGCCAGTCAAACAGATGTAGATGAGGAGGTCAGTGTCAGGGAAGAAAGTCAAAAACAAAACTTGCACAAAGCAGGTGTTTTGCAGAGACAGTAGGAGTGATGCCAGAGGTGTGAGGGAAGGTGAATGGATCAATTGGAGCTGAGCCTCAGGTATAACCCATTCTCATCCATATAACATCCCTTCCCTCCCCTTCACACTGCTAACATTGTGTGTTTTCTTCCCTCTGTGGTCTTGTTTATTCTTCTCACTGGTGTACTTCTCCTAAGGGGCCTGATCCCTGCTTGCCTCCAGGCCGTTTCTCAGTCCTGTTAAGGAGGTGGGGATTAGAGGTCAGAAACATGGCCACCTCCTCAGCCTGCATCGATCGCTGTCCACATGTTTCAGGAAGTTGTGAAGGCAGGGAACGACATGTTGAGGTGTAAGGTTAGGCTTGTGACCTAATGACTTCCTCTGCAGTCTTTCTTGTCTGTCAGACACTCACAACTAAAAGAGGTTTGTTGTTTCAGGATCTTTAGGACCGTTTTGTAAATAAGGCGTTTATCCAATGACAATTCATATCTATTTCCTACATCACATCACTATGTCTATCTTTAGTTTTGTCACACCTTGCACTAATGGAAAGATCATACAGTATTAATTGCTGCAACGACTTTTGTTAGGTTTAACTATTTGATGATGATATCATAATAAAACCTTTTGTAGACTTTGGTTGGCCCATCAGCTTTTCTCCCACTTAACACAAGAACGCCAATTCAATGAAATCCTAAACTGCAATTGCTTTTTTTAAGCCCTGTAAAGCTTGAAATCTTTGCAAATAGGAAAAAGCAAAGCAGAGCTACCACTGGACTCATACTTCCACACAACTTGCCAGGAAAGTAAACTAATCACTCACTTTGAAACAAAATATCCCATGATGCTAAGAAGTGCTGCTAGGAATGCAAGCAGGTCAGCTTACTGTACAAATAGGGTGGCAAACAAATTTGCATGCCAAAATTAAAAATCAATGTGTTCCACCTCACCTAATGACCAATCTCCCTACTGCTGCTCTTGGGCTCTGATTAATATTCAGGGGGGTTCAGGAGAAAATGTTAGAGCAAAGCATTAATCTCTCTCAGCAAAAAAGCTTGTATCTTCTGACAGGTGGGTCAAAGTTGCCGTTTAATCTAGCCCATAATTTTGGAAATGTGCTGACAGAGTGTATTTTAATACATTAAAACCTTGCCGTGTTTGAGAAAGCTCAAAGCGCGACACCTCACCAGGAAGTCTGTGTCCCCAGCTCGCAGTTGTGGCATGTTGGGGGAAAATGGAAGGAGTGCAGAAGAATCCAGAGGAAAGCCCAAATAAAACTGCATCTGAGCGGGAAGAATCATACTTGTTGCCATTATTACCAACCATATATAGATGTACTCTCTTTCGCTAAAATACAGATCAGCCTGAGGCAGCATTACATCTAAAAAAATATAATCACTGAAGAGACCCTAACTGTATCCTTAATCTATAGATAAATATATCTTTTAGTTTGCAGAAATGTTCATCTTTACTGATTGTTCTTTCAACAGACTAAACAGCAGAAGAAAAAGTTTAGTGTATGTTTGCTTGTGTTAAAATGTCAGCTTTGACACTTTTTTATAACAGTACAAATGCCTGGATTGTTATCAAGCACTTAAAGACCCTAAATCTGCCACAACTATTTATTTGCTCGCTGGCCTGCACTTGACTTTATTGGCCATTGGCAGGAAGGTGCCTTCAGAGGTGTCCGGCTTGCCTATTGAAAAATGTGTCTCTTACCTCTTACCCAACCTAGTGGAAATAATATCACTCACACTGAGAGATCATGGTGTCAGGGTCAATTGTCCTGCAAAAGATGGGGGAGATGGGAGACATGTATTGATTTTTCATTTTGTTGGGGTAAGCAAGCATGTTGCAGCTGGGCGCGGGTGCAATGAGGCAGACAGAATGTGCTAGACTGCTCTTACAGCTTGTCACCCGTGAGCTGTGACTGCTGAAAGACACCTTGAAAACAATGATCACAAAAAACTATGAAAACACTATCAATATGTGCTTTTCTATCTCTTTAAATTCAAGACCCAGTGCAAATGCTCCGGGTAAGAACCCATACCATTACATTATTCAAAGCAAAGAGAGCTGGTGGAGAAAATTTGGCCAGGGATCCGGAGAGGAAACTCAGCCAGCTAGGGATGAGCCAGAGCTAGCCAGAGCTGGCAATCGCACACCATGCTGGGCCTAGCGTGGCGGAAATGCATGTCAAACACATTACATGATGCCACAGGTCACAGACGCATCCCAGCAGTCCAGCCCTGCCTAACAGCTACAAACTATGAATGAATGCCAAATCTAACAACCTCTGTGAACCTTACTTGGTGTGTTCAGCTCAAACCATTTAAAGTAGTTCATAGTTGCACAGAATATGCGGTTTGATAAAAAAAGCAAGTGATTCCTATCAACTCCTCCGTGTTGCTGTTTTGTTTGACTTTGCAGTAGAGGACACTGATCTCATTTTGGGTCATAACCTAGAGCGTATCCTTGTAAATGTTCCTGTTGTGGCGGGACACAACAAAATGTCTACAACTCATTCTGGAACATGGCAGGGTTTGGAAGCCCTTTCAGTAAGTTCAGTTCCTGAATAAACATTACTTGTTTGGAGGGTGTTGTGTGCTCCTCCATCTCTGCATTCCTCTAGTTCTCACACTTCCATCACAGCTCATGCATTTTGTCCATCGTTTCCCTGCTCCTCATTTGCAAAGGCTACGGCCTCGACGGTGGTCAGAGGCGTGACAGAACTGCAGGGTGGGGAACACAGCGATCATCCACTGCCCTCTCTGCGCTCCAGTCACCTTGATGACCGTTACACACTGGTCTTGAGCTCTCCAGCCCCTCTACTGTGCACCAGCATTGCTGCTGTCTGTGCCGTGTGGGTCAGAGGTGAATGCTGACAATATGAGCTCATCAGTATACCTAACACTTCCTGTTCAGGGGCTAGCTATGTCCTAAATATTAATGCAATCCACCCCCTTTATAATGCCATACGGAAAAAAAATGGGGTGCAGAGAAAACGTGTCTGTGACAGAAGTTGAGTGTCTGTCATTTCTGCAGGTCAGAGGGGAATATATCAGTAAATGCACCTAAAACACAGCCACACATATAGAAAAGGCTAACTTCTTTTCTACTGTATGAAGGCTGTACATACAGCACCATATTTGAGGTTTTAAACTCTTTTCTCAAGTACGCCAGTGACAGAAATACTGCATTTCTAAAATATTTCAGATGCTTAAAGGAAAGTTCCGTTTTTTTTTAACAATCCTGCTAGTTAGCACCTTTCTAAATCAGAGCTTGTGTTGAACTCTGCCTGTTTTTGCGTCCCCTGATTTCAGTAAACTCAAAATTTGTGAGTAAAATGTAATTATAACTAATAGGAATAATAGCTAAAACTACAAACATGCGACCCAGGGGATTCTTCCTTTCATGATTACAATTTCAATGGGCTTTCATACTCTCAAACTCTTTCTTGTGCTAGGATAGTTGCTTAGCAGCCTTCCTCCCAGCTGACATACATATACACCAATCTAGCTATAAATCAAATTCCAATCACAGTGTATCAAACTTTGAAAGGTCTCCAAGATCACAAGAGCCTTCTCACACGCCTGCTAGGCATGTCAGTGTTTGGGTGAGGCTGGGTATATTATCCCAACACACACACACATACACACACACATACACATACACCTGTGGTACTTCCTGCCACTAACGCTGTAAGTGTTCCAGTTTCTTTCAGACAGAGGGGGTGAGAGAGGTGAGAGAGGGGGCGACCCAGCAGCTGGTTACCTTGGCTGACTCTCACACCTGTTAAAGAAAGAGGCACATATCACACTATATTACAGTGTTAACGGGCTGTAATAAATGGCTGATGCAAGCACGCAGTAATGGCCAGCACAGCCTTGGTTTCCTCGTGTACTTATTCTGCCATTAGTGGAAAATTCATCAGCCATTTTATCCAAAGGCAGAGACCAGAGCATGTCTGTGTTGTAAGAATTTCTACAAAGCAAGCAGCATTTCATTCGTGAAGACCCACTTGTGTACCATACATGTCAAAATCTTACCATTTGACAAATCCTGTGGAACAAAGGATTCTCTTTTTTATTCCATAGCAGAGACAGGGAGAAAAGATTTTCTAAAAAGTAGTTCAGATCCAAAACGTGTAGCAAACACTTGAGGCTCAATTTGTCAAATTCACTTTCTGCAGAGTGGCAGGGTATATTACCCTGGTGAGCAGCGGCCAGGCTCAGCAGAGGCTGGAAGTGTGTGTTTGAGCATGTGTAGCTAGTCGCTTGCGTGTGTTTTTATGTGTGTATGTAAAGATCTACAGAAGGTTTTGTGACATAAATCAGCCATGTCCTCCTGGTACAGCAAGCATGGGTGTCCTATATGTATGAAATTTTGTAGCACTTTTGCCACAAAAGCAATTTGCATTAAGTAAAAGTAGCAACACTAAAAAGCAAAAATACTCAGTTAAAAGTCTTGCATTCAAATGTTTAAAACTACATAACTATCAGCAAAATATACTTAGATTGGTTAAATCTAAACTACTACTCATTATGCACAATGGCATTTTTCAGTGCTAAATGATACTAAATTAATTAATTACATTGTGAGATCCTCGCGGTCCATCCTTTTTGGGATTATAAATCACCTTTACCCAACACCACTGTTTACAGTACAACAGGAATACTATATATCTTAGTATGCATCATTACTAATTATACAGTAATGTGTAAGTACCATTTTAATGTTGTAGCTGGTGGAGCTGGTCGAAGGGAAGCTAATTTTAACTTCGTAATATACCGTTGGGTAGGTAAGTGATCATCTTTCATATCTTGATCATGTGTTTAGCATGTAGATCGTCAGTCTACAACGCAACTACTAACTATAGTTGTGAAATAAATGTAGTTGAGTAAAAAGTACAACATTTTCTTCTGAAATAATAAATGTATAAATTAGCATAGAACAGAAAACAGTGTGGACATGATTTCAGCACCTCAGAGCTCTACCTAAGTACATTACTGAAGTGAATGTACATATTTCCACAGCCAAGATAGTATTATACAGTAGTATAAGTAGATAGTATTATAAAGTAGGCTACTTAGGCATCATTTGTATACAGTCAGTTCTCCGGTGTACCTCCATGAAAGCGGCATGTGCTTCTTGCAAAGCCTGTGATCATATTATACTGTATGTACATATTTGCGTATGAGTGTGTGCCAGGTTCCGTGTGTCTGACTGAATTTCTGAATAAGCTCAAGCGTCGTCTGCCCTCCATCACCTGGTCTATGGTATTTGCAAATACTGCAGAGTGTGTGTGTGTCTGTGAGAGAGTGTGTACCTGTCCGGCCAGGCCCTGCAAAAAGCCCTTTACTAGTTTGTGTGTGTGTGTGTGTGGTGCGCTTGTGTTTAATAATGCATGGCCCCGAGCCCAGGACGGGCCCTTTGATAAAGTACAGCTCCGTGGCACATGCATAAGCAGCTCCAGCCATATGCAGAAAGGAGAAATTGATGGTGGAGATAAAGTCTGTGCTGCTGCTGCTCTGTGTGTGTGTGTGTGTGTGTGTGTGTGTGTACATGTGCGTGCATGTGTGTGTGCGTGTCTAAAAGAGAAAGAGAATGAGGCAAAGAAAGATTTATGGATCGTATCTATGTCTATATGCAAGTGTTTGATCAGGTGGCAATTTGAAGCTTTTCAGGATGAGTCTTTGTGCTGTGTGAACATGTTTGAAAATGTGTATTTTTTATTTGATTAGCTGATATTGTATAAGCAAGCAAATGTGGAAATGTACATAAAGAACTGAGGCCATGGTGTGTGTGTGTGTGTGTGTGTGTGTGTGTGTGTTTGAGAGACAGATTGTGTGTTTTGGTTTATATGTATCACAGAAATGTGTCTTCGTGCCTCGCAGAGTCTCTGCTATTGTGTGTTTCTGTCGGCGTGTTAGAAAATATTCTCTCAGACTTACAGAAGTGTGATGAGCTGCCAGTCAAAGTCGAAAAGGGTCAGGGGTCAGCATGTGGGTCCAAGGTCGCTGCCAACCGCCCGCTCGCTTCACCACGCAGCTCTATTACAGGCGGGAGGGCAAAAAATGAGGGCCAACATTCACAAACAAGCTGGCAAGGTATGCGTGTACATGCAAACAAGCCTGTGTCTCTTCATTTTCAGCTCTAGCATGCATGACCCCAGACCCCTTCAAAATAACACCGATCTAACTTGTGCCCTTTTTACGACTTCTCCCTCAACTTTTTTTTTCGTTTCCCTTCGTGTTTTCTTGCATTATTTTCATGTCTGCACACGCTTTCTCTTGTGTCTTATCAATTTTCCTCATCTCGTCGTTCTGTGAGCTGTGAAGTCGTCCGGCTCATCACCGTGGTCCAAAGCTGTGACAGAACAAACCCCTCCATGCCCCAAGTCATTAGACATGTCGTACTCTCTTTATCTGCCACCCACCTTCCTCACCTCCTCCCCTCCTCTATTCATCCACCCACTGCCTCTCTTTTTCCTCCCTTACACCGACTGCCACCCCCTCACCCAGTCATAAAGAATAGACAGTCAGATATACAGGGAGAGACAGAGAAAACCTTATCTCTTTTTGTTGCAGCTTTAATTTACTTTGTACATTAATATTTCAGGGCCCTCTGCAGGCTTGGTGCTGGAGCCAGTGGGAGCTACTGTGTGTGTTGATGCAAGTGTGTGTGTGTGTGTGTGTGTGTGTGTCACATTCCAGCTGTAGGAGGGGAAAGGATTAATATTTCAACGGGCCTTATTGGAGACCCTGCACCAGCTCCACCAAACCACCATGGCATGGGCGCACGGCAGTACACCGGCTCACTTTGCTGCTCCAACCTTTGTGTCTTTGTCTCTACTCTTGTGATTTCCCGCTTTCCTCTGTCTTCATACTTTAGTTTCTTTGTTTAAACACACGTTTGTGAGTGTTTGTCATTGCTTTAACGTGAGCTTTTACTCCTTGCCACAATGACTTAAGAACCAACAAGTGAAATTCTTTTTTTCTCAGTGTATTATCATTGTAATTGCAACATCTTTGGGTTTAGATATATACAGACCAAAGGGTTAATCGATAATTAAAATAACCGTTAATTGCAGCTCTAATAAATTTGACGCTTTTGTCTAAAGAATCTTACATTATTCCCACACAGTGATTAAACTGACATTTGACCAACCTGACCCCCAAACGTAGCTGCAAACATACGTATGCACTGTAACATAATGAAGACGGTCACAGGTCAATCTCAATCATCCACACTGTGCCATACAACACAAAGCCCTAGTGATGATGTTAAATTATTAAAATAATGGATTATTTAATTTGTAAATCGGTTTAAGTATCTGTCTGACTGTATAACATATACTGTCTGACTTCTTTTTAGCGACGTTGCAGCATTCCCAGCAGTAAGCAATTAACGTTATTAATTAGCAGCCAAAACTCTAAAAATAAGACCCAAGTTGCAATAAACTGGAATTATTCTTTACAGGTGCATTTAAAGAAGCATCTATCTGGCTAAATATAACCTCAAACAAATGTGTCCTAGTACATGAAGGTGCAGTGTACCAAAAGAAAAAAGACCAATAAGCAATTTGGAGGAGCTGGAATTGGATTTGGAAGTTGGAAGAGGATGATGAGGATGCAGGGACAGCTTTTATCACAGATCAGTGGGTCTCTGAGCGGGGGTCTCCCGGTCGCTGCATCAGGGGCGCCCGGCAGGAGGGCATATTGAAATGAGGTGCCTTCCCCCAGGCTCTTAGCCACCCCTGACATTTGGGTAAATGTGTGCGTGTCAGTGTGTGTGTGGAGTGTTTGGGGTGAAGGGTGGGGGCTTGTGTTTCCGCCCAGAGCCCGATTGCCTCCGCTCCCCTGCTACTTGTTTCCCCCTCTTCTACCCCTACCCGCCCTCACCCTCCTTCAGTTGGACCCCGTTTCTCATTTGCCTATTCATTTAAAAGCAGAAAATGCCTACTGAGATCCAATATGGGGTTGAGGCAGGGGGGCGCGAGTGGGACCTCAGCAGGGGTGGAAAACACAGCAACAACACGATGAAGAGAAGGAGGAGGTGGAGAGTGAAGGAGAGAGGTGGAGGATGCCCAGACCTCCGACAGGAGATGGCATCAAATGGCTTCCCTACTTCCTCTCTTCTTTCCATTTCTTATCTCGCTGCCTTTGCTCTTTCTGTCCTTTTTTTCCCGCTATTTCTGTGTTTTTCCTCACTGATGCTCTTCTCACTGGAGTAGTGCTGAGATTGGGAAGTTCTGCCCACTTGACCTTGCTGCTGAGTCGAAGCAAGGGTTCGAACCAGATTCAGTGCGTGGGGTTCTGTTTTTAAAGAAACCACCCTCTGTCCACCTCTCTGTCATTATTTCACACTCTGTTTCCCCTTCTCAAGCTCACCTAAGAGACTTTCGGGGCTCTAAAAGCCAAAGCAGAGCCCAACTTCTGAAAGTTCTTTCTGTGGGTTTGAAAAGTCAAAGAAGATAGCACTTTGTATAAATGCTTAAGGAAAACGTGGTTAGCCCCGAGTAGCAGCGCGAGCACTGTATGACATGTTTTATGCATGGCCGCTGGGTCTCTCAGGTCGGGGAGTTTCACATCAACAAAGTGCGGAGGGTGGCTAAAGGTGAGAAGCACACTGGCAGAGGGCGTTGGGGGGTTGAGGAGGGAGCAAGGCAGATGAGGAGTGGATCGAGAGGAAGAGGACACATAGTAAACAGTTGTAGATTCAAGCAGTAATTCAGTCAGCGAGGAAGGGCACTTTCATTTATTTTTCCGGAAAAGAGAGCGTTTGTAACCAGGAGACAAAAAACAATCACAGGAAAGTTTAGACATTCACACTATTATTAAGTATCTGAAAACACTGATAGATTGTCTGACTGTGGTAACTGTCGTCCCTTACCCATCATTCATTTGATCTATGTGATGAATGACTTGAGGATCGCAAGGGTGGGAACATGATTTTCGAATGGTAGAATTTAAGATTTAGAGTAACGTGTTAGGAGTTCATCTGGGCACAAAGGAACTAAAACACAACTGAAAACAACTGGTGACATTTGTGGCATAACAAACCAACCAGGGCAAAAACAGCCAGACCAATGATGGACCTTGCTTAGCTGCTGAATATTCTATTTAATTAGTGTGAGGAGGATTTGAGACAGCAAAGAAACTTATACTATTTTGTTTTTATCTGTGTGATCAGACAGTGCAAGGCATGTGATAAACCCATGATCAACTTGTGAAGATACCATTTATACATGATAATTTTCTTGAGCTCAAGCTGCTCTCAAATATTACCAGGTCTGTCCTGCAGAAATTAAAAGTTCAAGCAGTTAAATAAATGCCAAAAACAAAGGAGAACAGGAAGTTTTGTCCGGGTAGCGGCTGTGACTAACAATGTTCAGAGAACTTAAAACCCCCTCTTCTCTGATCTCTCACCTTATTCTTTTATCTGTTTAAGTACACATGAACACGGACTCACGCGCTGCACCAGGCTAATTGCAAAGGCGATGCAATTTCCAGAACATAAACAAAATCAAAGGGAGCAGCACTTTCTCCCCTCCACGTATCCTTCTTTAATATTATTCAGTAAGTGAATTTGGGTCCACCTCACAGAAACACTTTCTCCTTGTTGTAAAATAACATATTGTTCTCCTTTGCCAGAGGAAACCATAATGGAAGCTGTTTAAGAAACCAAATTGCCATTAACCAGCTTTCTTTGCAGCTCCTCCAGAGATGGTAGACCAGCAGCAAACCTAAAAGTTGCCATTTAAATGGTGATCTAATTGCTTGCTAAATCATATCCATTTCAAAAGTGAAAGTCCGCTGCAGCATTTTATGTTTCTTTCATCCCTCCCCTGCAATGCGTGGATGCTTCTTTCAGTGCTTTCACTGATGGCCTGTCTGGTGTTTAAATTCCATGTGAATATTTAAAGCATCAAAATGGTGAAAGCGCAGCGTTTAGAACTACAATGTCCCAAAACACTGCAATCAGGGGATGATCTCAGGTATGCAAAAAAGGCAATACAAGCGGACCCCCTCGCTTTCACGTTTGACAGAGTACCTTTCCCCGTTGAATTCATTAGAGGGCCCTGTAGAATGAGAGCAAATGAATGCCCGCTCACTTCCCCAGCACCCTGGCCTCATGGCAGCCGGGATGGAAAACAGCCATTCGTCCCCATTACATTTTTCATCATACCTGCGTGAGCGGAGATCCACCTCCCCGCCCACCATGAGACAACACTGAAACACACATCTTCTACCTATAGTGGCTACCTACACGTTAGATTTGTGCCTACACATAACAATCCGGAATAATAATCACTGCCTTTAAGATTCAAAGGCTTGCACACGCAGAAGCCTCGGGAGTAAAAGGAGGGTGGGAAAGAGAGAATGAGAGACAGCCAGCAACAAACACAAGGAGAGATGATGGGGATGAGGGGGGAGTGGAGATAGGGAGGGGGCCAGAAGGACATCTATCCCTCTTTAAGCCCACCTTATTGGTGAGTGGTGACCCTGGACGTGGGGCTATTGTCTAGGCTCCTTATCATAATGTAGGCTGTGTTGTCTTCTCTATTACACCTCGGCCATTCAATTAGCCCCCATTACCATAGTAATAGAGCGCTGCGTTGCTAGGGTCAGGACTGACAAGGGGAGGAGGAGAGCGGTCAGAGCGAGAGAGAGAGAGAGAGAGAGAGAGGAAGACAGCGAGAGAGATGTCAGCGTACCCGTAGGCACACCGATGTCAGCCTCTATTACGGCCAAAATAAGGTGATGTTGGGAGGTGAAATCATACAGGTATTACTGGAGAACAGCGAAGGACACTGACAGAAGGGAGGGGTCTCACTGTAAAACACTGGCCAACATTTTAAGACGACAGGGGCCCTCGCTGTGAGTGAGTCTCTGGAAGCTTGAGTCCCTTGATGTCACCTTGGGATGCAGACATTTTGATGGATGAAATGACCTTGCGAGACATTGTGCATTTTGACAAAGCAATGAATTAATTGCGGCAATTAAAGGAGAAAGCAAAAGACAAACGGGCCTTTTCCACAATGTCAATAGTGACTTGCAACAACTGGCACTAAGTGATAGTGATTACCAATAATGAGTTGTTGCAAAACAAACAGCTACACAAGAAGACTCGTGTTGATAGAGCATTTTTCCAAAAGGGAAAGACAGAGAAAGAGGCGAAATGAAGATGATCACACTGATATAGTATCTGTGAGCACTTGGTTGCACCCCTTTTCTTAGAGTAGGAATAACAGATGAGAAGGGGTTCCAGGAGAACAGATCTATGAACGTTGCCATCTCAGAATACTGAAGGGCACACACCAAGCCAGTGATTTGCATGTGGTGCTTTTTCCTCCCCACTCCTTCCGCTCTCTCTGTCTTGCATCTAATCACCATTTGAACTTCTTTATCGCCATTGTTTGTCCCTTTATCTCACTCTGTTTCCTCTCCATCATGACTCTGCCTAAAACTCAATAATGTTTCTCACTAGATCGTCATTTACGTCAGCGTTTACATTTTTTCTCTCATATTTTCTCTAACTTCCCTCCAGGCTCAAACTCTTTCAAACTTTCTCTTCCCTTTTTGTCTCATGTTCTCCTCGTCAGTGCCGGTGCCAGGGCGCGTGCCAAGCAACCAGTGCCGGCCTCTTGTCCCTGTCTGCATGTAGCCCTGTTGTCGCCGCCACTTTCTGGCATTGTACCCATGTGAGAGAGGGAGAGGGAGAGAGATGGTGAGAGGGAGAGAGACAGAGCGAAAGGCGAGGGGCGAAGAAGAAAGGCAAGGAAACAAGGGAATGCATGCAGATGCAGGGCCCATCTCGTTTACAAATATGCAAATGCCGTTGCCTTTGTGATATGCAAATGAGAGATTACAGAGCGCTAATTAGGGTCAAAAGAACTGTTCACGTCAATTAGGGGAGAATGAAAAAACGATCCCCACTCTTGTTGGCCCCCAACCCCTGCCACGGATATCCTCAGCTTTTGTCTTAAAAAATGGAGACATGAAAAAGACAAATAATGAGAGACATCTGTACAAGGGGCGGGACACCAGCATTTGGATAACTAGCGTGCATCCTGAAAAGGGCAGAGGTCCAGGTTTGTTTCAGTGGAAGGACATGATTGGCTTTTTAGTATAAACACAATAAGCATAAATGACAAACTGATCCCGGCGCTGTTCCCACAGAGATGTGGTCCTCAAGTGCATGTTTTTCTACATTTTACCCCCTTGTCCTTCATCTCCAAACCATTGTTTAAAACTAAATTCCAAAATTGTACATATTTATTTTTGAAAATCAGGTTACCCATGCAATACTTCCATCATTTCTTTTTAGGTGTCTGTGTATTCCCAAAAAAGTGTGGTGTCAGGTTGGAAAAGTCAGACTATATTAATATATATATATGTATATCATATATTATCATTCTCCATCATGCTATTACTTTTCATTTCTATCGAATCACAATATGACAAAATAACTACACCATCCCAAACCTGTCATGAACAGCAGTGAATAAACATTACTTAAGAGTTTGGTACTCTGAATCATTTACCTGTTTCCAGCCAAAACCCTGTGAAATCAAATACTTTCAACTCCACAAAAGTTTTCTGTTTTCAAAAATGTTGTAAAGTCAAATGCACAAGACCTTTTCAGTATACCGGCATTAGAAAATCCACTTGTAATGTCATATCTGCAATTCTCATAGTCCTCGGACCCCACCACCTGCCAGTTATTGCCAATTGATAAAATATATCTTCTTCAGGAGTGAGCAAGAATCTCGAAGTGAGATCTGGCTAAGGTAGCAGCATATGTAGATAAGAACAGCCTGCATTATATTATACAGCAAGTAAGAGACAATAAGGGGGGACAAAAAAGATCAGACGGTGAATGACAGAAAGAGGCAGACTCCATTTCTCCATGTTTCCCCTGTCCCTCTTCTTTGTATCACTCCCTCCTTTGTCCGTGTGTCTGTCTAATGTGTGCATGAGGAACACACTGTTATATTTGCATCCTAATGACCCCTCCAGTGGCCCCCGAGGCTGGGCCCTTTGCATTACCCAGAGATCAATTAGGGCCAGGCCCCGGTGTCTGCTGTGCCCCATTATAAACCCCAACCAACTTTCACTCTCACTGCCTCTTCCCTCTTTCTCCCACGTGTGTTCTTCATCTGCACCTCCACCTTCTCACATCTCTTACATGTCGACCACGGCATAGACACACACATCTGGTCGCCATCACACGCCATACAAACACACACACACACACATTTTGCTAACAATACACACAAAATCTACCTGCACATATGCACACACATGCACATAACTGCTGTCACTCTCTCTATGAGCCTCTGTGGTGTAGTGGAGAGGTGAAGGATGAGCATGATCGGAACACAGAGCCAACACACTCTCTGTGTTATTCCATTTCAGCCTTGTTGCCGGGCAAAGCTGCACAAAGACCAGGTTGTGAAACGTACATCCTTTTGACAGAGCCTGGTGTTCATGAGACTCTTGTGGCTGCCAATCACACCGATATAAAAGCACAGTGATTGAACCGAAGGATGAAGAACTTGACTCAAGATATACATCACTGGATATTTACCTTGGTTCTCCTTTTTTTCATAAACTCACGCTCTAGCGGATAACGTGTTTTGATGTTTGTAAAGTTCTCTCTGACTCCAGTACACAAGATAATACTAATACATAATAATCAAATGAATGAGATTTGTATAATTGTGTCTTGCACTCCTATGCCCAGCTCACATGGGCCTACAGGACACCACAAATACACACCAGCCAGGAGCAGTCAAATCTCTAGACCATGATTAACTACAGACAAGCTACTGACAAAAAATATATACTAAATAATCAGAATATAATCAGAATAAATAATGATTAAATAATCCATCTAGCCTTCTTTTGCAGACTTTTCAGACAAAGTCAGAAAACTTAAACAGCCGTTCCAATTTTTTGCTTCAATATTTCAGGGTTTAGTGGAGCCATTTCACTGAAAAATGTGTACAGTATAAGAGAAAATGGGCCTCACTTTCCACATCATGCAAATCACACAGCTCACACAATCAGTTGGCAGGTAACATACAGAGATCACAGGAAGCTAGAGTTCCTGGACAAGAAATAGTCCAGCACATAATCCCCCGTAACACCACAACATATAAGTTTTACACTTCCATTTTTGCTAAATGTTATAATTGTTTGGGGGTTAAAATGTGATTGCAGGTAACATTATGTCGTGCCCCTGAAGGCCAACTCTCCTGCCTCTGATACGACATAATTACATAGCTTTCTCCTTGACTCACAGAGACCCTGGCGAGCACTGTTAGGATGCTCCGTGATTCTCTTCAATCTTCCTTGCGGAACCTCCTGCCTCCTTTCGCCAATGTTTGTTGTCAGACAGTTACAGGAGATGCAGGCAGCCATAGCCGGTGAGTCAGCCTTCTCAGGTTTCATTTGACTGGCCTGGCATCTGGCAGAATGAATGCCAAACACATCCTCTGCTATATTGTGAGCCATTGAGAGTCTGCAGTTAAGGATGGCATGCACCCTAGGAGAATTCTTCTCCAAAAGGCTTTAGGAAATGCAATATCTCCGCCCCTTGTGTGTGGTATTCCCAGTCCCATTGCTCCAGGAGGAATATGCACCTGCATGGTTTTGTTACCCGGCCCTCTATCTGGCTCTCCACTATAAAACAGTGTATAGGAGTTTAGATGCCCCATCACTTGACCTTCAAAATTCCCCCTCTTTTACAGCAGTAAACTTGTAGTTTAGATCAGCAAACGTAAGCGGCATAATTGAACATTGTGATTCACATTCTGAAATACAGATCTGACTGGTTTCATCACTGTTACAGTATGTGCTTGCCATCTATCACTCTAATCACATTTGAAAAACTCTACTTGTTCTAAAACTCATGGTAAATTTTCCTCCATGTCTCTTCCTTTGGATGAGGCTTGTAGCCTGACACTCTCCTCTCATCCGTAACACATGCACATACATAACGCTGTCTGCACTGCACGGCTGCAGCAGTAGGCTAAGCTGATCAGTCTTTATATTTCATGAATCCGCGAATAAGGGGAGCAAATTGGCATTGTCTTTTACAAACAGTACTTTAGTGTAAAAAAACTGTTGGGTACACAAAGAAGTCTCATCGCTTGGTCTGAAGGAGGAAAACAGAAAGAATACAAATGTTTAAAGATTTTGTTGTGTCCGTTCATGCATTCTGCAGAGGAGGTAAGTCATAATGCAAAGTCGTACAGTGTTTGACTACATTAGGCGGCATTTGGGGTACTATCTGTAAATAGATCTTTGCAAGTTATGAACAATGCAAAAGTGAAATTGCTGTGCCAGCAAAGGAAGAGACAAAATAAATGAAATAGAATAAAAAAAGACACAAAGGATGATGGTAAAACTTTGATAAACCAAATTATTTGTCCATATTCTGCAGGCACTCCGAATATTGATAACATGTGATCAATTGTGGCGCATGGTTGTGAGAGAGACTGAGAGACGTGGTGATGAGCAACAACAAAGAATACAAACCTCATAACCAACTAAAGGTTTAAGATATGTAAAAAATAAAAAATAAATAACATTTAAAAACTACATGGTTAAAGGGGGTCATAAGGTTCTAACATTTATGCAAAAATCTAAATTGCAAGTTTAGGGGATAACCTAGACTCACCTAAAACAGAGAACATCAACAGTGCACTTCACCACTGACTGCAGAAATGAATTCTAGTAAGAAATCTCTATGTCCTTAGCACAAAAAAAAGTCAAATGAGGATGAGGGCTTTTCTTTCAGCTTAGTACTTCAGCTAAACAAACTTTGTCACAAAACAAAAAAGACCATAACATTTTTCTTCCACCAACCTTGGTTAACTGGGAATAGTGACAAGGTGCAGTATCCACAGCTGTCTTTAAATTCCTTGATGGAGAGAGTCTAGTCTGCTCTCTCTGAACACAATGCCACATGATTTTCCCAATGGCCCCTCCGCACATTCACCCACATTTGGGACATTCTATACTGAAGGACATTTTCAACGTACGCACTTTTTCTTGGGGTATGTATTTTCAGTCTCTAAAAGCTATTATGTTTGAAGTTGCTTAAAAGGTCAAACCGTTGATCGTTTCAAGAGTCTACAGAATAAGGTCATTTTTACTGCTATGTATTGTCAGTTTAGAATCAATCTTTGGATGAGCGCTATTCAGCATTACTCTCCTTGTTACTGCATATGCTGTCATGAATTTTTATTTGGGATATTTTGGATAGAAGGAGCATTTTATTGACGTTGATTTTGACAACTTTCTCACCACAGTGGTTTTAGCTGACATCTTTTTCTCAACTGATGTTTATTGTTATTTTAGTAAGAATCTTATTATTGTCACTGACAGTGGGCTAGTGGACAACATTAATGTGTGCACCTTATCTGGCAAGAGATACAGTGTTTTACATAAAAGAACGCATGTGTGCTCAGATCTTCATCCATGAATGAGATGACCTGTTCCATCGGACTTGGATGCATCCAGAAGTAGATGAGGTAATGGCTTTTTTCCAGTGATTTCACCAGGTGGTGAAAAGTCCCCTTGTTGTTTCCTCCTGAGATTAACTGGGTGTGCACAGATTCTGTACTGCTGCCTCAGCTGCGATGCAACCACCCTCCTGCAATATTCATGTACATAGCTGGGCCCCGCTGTTACAAGATTACACCTCTTTGGGAAGAATACAGCTTTCTATAGCCAGTTTCAAGAGTCACTAAAGAAAAGTAATAGAGTAATAGAAGCCATTTTTAATTGTGCTGCAGCTGTATTGTATTGAGATATCTTTTGTTCACTGAAAACTAGTGAGAACTGAATATCAAAACTATGTGAAACCATGTTTATTTTCTCAGTACCTCCTCAGTAACCTTTGTAAGGACAAAAAAGCTTGTGTTCTGATAAATATCTCTGACTTTTATAGACTTGAAGACTGCATTTATAGTGATTTTAATTTGGGTGAGTAAGGATTCTAAATTTGCACTACACTATATATTTTTTAAAACTGCTGTTATCAATGCAATATGATAAAGAAATGGCTACAGATTGCAGAAAGTAACAGTGCCAGAATTGAGCAGCTTATGAACGTAATAATTGGAAAAGGTCAACAACAGTTAACACTTCTACTGAAAGCATGCACCACTAATAAAACAGCATGTTGTAGCTCTTGCCTAACCCTCTTTACTGCTTTATGTTTTACATTCACTGCATTGCCACCAAAAAAACCCTCCACAGTTACAGTTACCTTACGTTGCCGTGCATGTGTATGTTTGTGCGTGTGTGTGTGTGTGTGTGTGTGACAGACAAAAGTGAGGTAAAGTAAAGACCCAAAAACAAACATATGAGGTGATTTTGCTATACATGTGCTAAACTTATCCTAATTCTTCCTCTAACCCTAGCCCTGCACGAAAACATTTTGTCACTATATGAGGACCAGTTAAAGTCAGAACTAGTGGTCTTTATATTGCAGTCATCTCAAGTATGGCTAAATCATACCACACACACATGCATACACAAATACATGCAAAAACACTCACCAATGCAGACAAGTCAGCATATTCTCTGGCAATCATCTTTTAAAAGTCTCGTCTTTTACTGCAGACAGCTTCATTTGAGCTGAGGGGCAGATTTAGAGTGGCAGTAATAGAGTGGTTTACAGTGTGTGTGTGTGTGTGTGTGTGTGTGTGTGTGTGTGTTTATTTGAGAGTGAATGCCTCTCTGCTCGTGTCTCACGCAAAATGTGCCCCACAGACACACTGTGCACCACGAGAGTATTTGGGCACACCTTGCCAGAAGACATTTGTATGTGTGCGTTTGTCACTGACACTTCCCGCAACATGTCACAACACTATTTGACTTTTAGCTTTGACACGTAAGGGCCTCACGGACAATGCAGGATTCCGATCAGCATCTCTCGGCCCCTGCACGGGCCCCTCGGTCTGGAATAGAGGTGGAGGAGGAGGCAAGCCCCCGGGGCCCGGGGACTCGACCCCTGCAGCCGGCCCTCTCATCTCTGCACTGAAGGTCCCTTTCCATTTCTCAGCAGCTGTCAGTTAAAAGCCACAGATGGAACGTGTAGGGAAAGACATGAGAGAAGCTAGACGAGCTGTGTGTTTAAGTGTATTTCATCATAATGTGTTGAGGCCCATAGCTCCACTGCAGGGAGTGCTGACAAAGACTGAGATGATGGAAGTTATCACTTAAATATTATTGCATGGCAAATAAGACTTTTCAATCAACTGTAGGAAATCTGTTAAACTAAAATCAGCTAAGCTGGGCTTAATTAATTATTTAATTGTATCTGTTTTCTCACGTTTTTGTCATTAAGTGTATAATTTGACTTTCCACTTATAATCAAACAAAAGGCAAATAGAAAAGTGTTTTAGTGTTTATGTAATGGATTTTTTCTTTAGGTCACAATTTGCTCGTGAAAAAAGGTGTTGATAGTACTAAATGATTCACTCACAACCATTTGCACAGAGGTCAACCCAGTGCCTGCAGTAAGAGCTAAAAAGACCAACATCTGGTTAGTTGGAGAAGTTAAGTCATTGTGCAAATTATTGGACATCAGGGGCCAGCTGATCACTGGCATTGATTCCTTCCTCTGCAGTCAATTAGATCAATGGGGCATCTTAAGGTCTGCTTAGCCACGTGTCAACTGTCACACTCTGCTATCCCCTTTATTTGTACTCCAACACATGCTGCCATCGCACAGATGGTAACCTATAGTCAGCTACAGCCTGTAGAACAATGATCTGAAAGTGACAAACAAAAAAGGTATTAAGAATTGATTGACAGGGGAATTTTATTTCTAGAAGCCTTGAGTGTCCACTCCTTCCAGAGGAAATTATTATCAGTAGACAGTTAATTCATAAGTTAAATGGATATTTGAATATTGCAAAGAATTGCACCAAACAGGTCTTAAAATGTATTGCAGTTTGATAATTTGAACCATACATGTGCTGAGAATACTTTTTTTGTGTGTTGTCAACTACTGTCCTTGAGCAAGGCCACAACACCTTCAGTGAAGCTATTCAAACATTTTTAAGGACATACAACTCTTTGATTTTCCTAAGAGTACATTTTGTCACAGAATTTCCATATGATTTCTGTTTCTGGAAAACAAAATATTTAATTTTCAGGTTTTATACGGGTACAAGCTATTCATTGGCTTTCAGTTGTCAAAATGTAGTGGTGGCTACAGTGCATGGAGAGGGAAATGTGTTAAATATCTGATAAATAGAAAATATGTGTATGATACGTGACTTACAGACAACAAAAGGAGTAGGCTAAAGCGTTGGTGCCGTAATGAGGTTCCAAAACACAGACTTGCAAATGCACGCCACATGCCAACACTGGAGTGCTGCTACCTTGTGACCTCCATGCCCCTCAGCAGCCAACCTGTGTGGACATACACCCAACACACACACATTTCATTCTCCCAACAGCGGCCTGGGTAAATCCCCTGGGTGACTCCCCCCCCCCCCCCCCCCTCCCCCGCATACCCCTTTCCCCTCTTTCCCTCTCTACTCCCACTGACCCCCTCAGCGACGGACCATTGTTTACTTTCACTCTCCTCCACGGCCCTGCTGGTCCGGGGGGCCAGCCAAATCGTTACATTATTGTCTGGTCCTCCCTTGCTCCCCCCTCCCCTCCCGACCCGGCCTGACCCCATTCACAGTCCTCAAAAGCACCATCTGTATCACCCAACAGTCAGGGAGTGAGAGAGAGGGAGAGATGGGGCAAGAAGGGGAAAGAAAACAAGGCGGGGAGAAAGGACATGACGGCCGAGGAGGGAGGGAAGGAAAGGGAGAGAGAACGAGAGCCATCTGAATGGGTGTTGCGCTGTCTGTCGGAAAGTATCTGTCAAATAGTTTTCACAGTGTGAAGGCTTCCCCGCTGCTTTCCTTTCTTCAAACATTGTGTTATTGATTTTTTTTTTTTTTTACTGCCTCCCTTTATATCTTTCTTCAATTTCTACTTTCCACAATCTTCTAATCCTCCATGTTTTTTTCCCACTCTGCGTATTTCCTCCCTATATCGCTGTTCCCTTGACCCGCTTCTCTGCTTTCCTCCCTCCCGTCTCCATCCGTCCCTCCACCCCCACGCTGCCCACCCCTCCTCGGAGTACATCCTTCATCTTGCTGTAGTGTTGCATGAGCATTCCAGGGCCTCTTGTATGGCTGCATGTGTGAGGAAGGCGGATTTTTCCCATGGGGCCGCAGGTGAAAACTGGGACTCACTCTGTCCGCCGAGGGACGCCATCTGTCCCTGTCGGCGCACTTGCTAGAGGGGAGCCCTGTCGCCCCCTCCTCCTCTCCCCTCCATGCATCCATCCCACCCTCTGTCCATCCACTCGCTGTCCCTCCCTCGCGCTGGTCCACCGTGCTGAATCACCCAGGAATGCGTTCCCTCTTCCTCCCCCTTCTCCTTTCTTCCCTCGCGTTCTCCCTCCGTCCCGTCACTAATTCATCCCTCGCTCCCCCTTCACCTCCCTCCCACCTTCCCACCCACTCTGCCTCCTTTCGACTCGCCTCCACCCACCTCTCTCCCCTTTCTCTCCATCTCTAATCAATCATCCATATATGACACCAGTGGCAAAATTATTAAATTATCATACATTTGTGATGAGCCTAGTGAGAACAAGGGATACTGTTTTAATTGCCAGCCCATGACCTCTAATTATGCGTATCAGTGTATTAGTTTGATATTTGGAGAGAATGAAGTCAACTGAGTTTGACATTTTCCAGTAGATAAAGCAATAATATGCATACAATGACTGTGATTTATCTAACAAATTGCCAGACATTATTACAACAATAGCATGACATCACAATAACCTGTGAGTCTGTGTGAAATCTTTAAAAATGTGTCACCATAACACATTTGTCACAGCCCTACAGGCTTTGCCTTATAAAAACAAACATTTCAAATTATGCATTTTATAGATAAAAGCTTTGAATATATTTTTCAGACAAGGTTACGTTCGAAATGTGGGATCACTTCAACAGCAAAAACGTGTTAGACAAATAGACTTTTTTCATTTTTGATTACGCTGTATAGCCACAAAACGGCATGCAGTGTAATTAGTCCTTCAGACCCAAGTAAACAAACTCATGAGGTCACTAAGTGGGCCGCTAGCATGGGAACCAGAAGGAATCCCTCTGAGGTGCTGTATGCCCTGCATCTACAGACCTGGGCCCAGCTGTCAGTGTCTGTATATGTCCGTCTCAGCCCAGGTTCTGACTGCTGTGATGCCCAACGGTCAGACGAGTGCAAGAGGACAGTGAGAGCGCACTTTCACGTGGGAACCTGGTCGAGGCGCGCAGACAAACAAACGCGGGGCAGCTAAGTGTGAAACCTCCAAACTGTCACGGAGAGGGAGAGAGAATGAGTGGATGAGCCCCCCCTCCCGCCCCTTCCTCTTATCTCTTCACCCTCACACTTCTTCCCCTCAACTCTCCCATCCTACCATCAGCCCTCCTCCCTCTCCCACCCACTTTGGTCCTGAAAACTCACATAACCCCCCCCCACCCACCAAGCATGCAGACCGACATGCACAGACCCACAGTCCCGTTACCCCCCCCCCACGCGGCCCCCTGAGGC
>JAVQJD010053497.1:0-39489 GCA_036023655.1 Nannoperca australis | reverse complement strand
CAGCCACTGAAGAGGAGTGGACCAACATCCCACAGGCCACAATCAACAACCTGATCAACTCTATTTGAAGGAGATGTTGCACTGCGTGAGGCAAATGGTGGTCACACCAGATACTGACTTGTTTTCTGACCCCCCCAATACAGTAAAACTGCACATTTTCGAGTGGCCTTTTATTGTGGCCAGCCTAAGGCACACCTGTGAAGTAATCATGGTGTCTAGTCAGCACCTTGATATGCCACACCCGTGAGGTGGATGGATAATCTCGGCAAAGGAGAGGTTCTCACTAACATGAATTTAGAGAATTTTGTGAACAATATTTGAAAGAAATAGACCTTTTGTGTACATAGAAAGAGTTTTAGCTCGTTGAGTTCATGTAAAATTGGAGCAAAAACAAAAGTGTTGCATTTATATTTTTGTTCAGTGTACTTTCAGAGTGTGACTGTGATGATGAACCAGTAGTTGGCATGCAGGCAATGCAAGATAATTTCTCCAATGGACCTAGCGGCTTCCAGTATGAAAGAGAAATCTTCTTACATTAAGTATGTACTTTGTTTAAGATTTTCAAAGCTCAGGTTTCTAAAATTAGTATCATAATTTTTCCAAAATACACTACATACTAGTGTATTTTGGAAAAATGGTGTTTACTTCTGAAAGATTATACGGTGCCAAATACCTCATTATTTGCTAAATTATTAAAGTGTTGAAACCTTTAAAGATATAAAAGTCTGATCTTTAATCATTTTTCAAATGCCATCACATCAGATTGTTTAAAGCTGGTTTAACCTCAAAAAATAAGTTTTAAAAAGTTAAACCAACTCAATAAATAAATTAACCTAATTGATACAGTGTGTTAAAACATTATTAGTTTGCTTCACAGAGCTTTACAAAATTGCTCATATACTAATGTATGAAAAGGATCTTTGAAGTTGATGCATGTGCACTTCCACAAAGTGCCTAAGTTAATCCTGTTATAAGCAACTAGTCACTATCAGTCAATTGTCATGCATTTTATAAACGTTATACATTTTTTAAAAATACCTTTGCTCTTAATGTTAGTGCTCAAACAAGACATATATTTGAATGCATTCAGCAGGGTTGCTGCTCTCTTCACTGACACTTCATAGAAAGTCAGCAGCACTGTTCACCTTGGAGTCCCTTTGATGATGTCTAAGGGATTCCCTTAATCCTCAGAGGGTAGGGTGGAGGGCACTTTCTCCCTGCTGAGGGGATGAAGCCACTTAATGGATCACAAAGTTAATCATCCGCAGGGAGAGACTGAGTGTACTGGAGAAATAGGTTGAACCATTAAACTGGAGTCCACTGGGACAAACATACACACATACACTCTTCTGAAACCCAGGACATAACAAACCAGTTGCCAGTTTATCAGGTACACACACAGTAGCTAAAACAAATTTGAATATATATTTTTTATCAAATTTATTTCAGTTAGGCAGTAAGTATTTTTCTATTCACTTCAACAGTACCAAAACACAACATTCTCCCCAATCCCCATTCAGATCATAGAATCACTCTCTAAAACAGTTTAAACAAAAGCTTAAATGAAAGCAGGATTTATTGCAGTTCTCTTGTGTTAGACTGCATTTTGTTTTAGCTGGGAGAACCTAATAAACAAGCAACTAAATGGGAGCTTTACAGATGGCACAGTCATAATAATAATAATAATAATGTTTATTTATCAGAACCAGTGTTACAAAATACTTTAATATAACAAAAAATCAACATAAAACAATATGAACAGAAGAGTAAAACAGAAAACATGATATATTTTTATATATATTATATAATTGAAAATCAATAGCAATGCTTGACTTCATAGTGTGAACTATAATGTAGATAATAAATACCCACAGGAGGCATTGTGACGATCAGTTCAACTTTTTCTTATTTTACATTAAGCCGGCAAGATGAATACAGTTTATACATAGAAACTATTCATAACCAGTTGTTCCAGTTTTTTATGTGAACACAATGCCATTGTAGAAGCCATACATACATCTATTTTGTAAGTGTTCAGTTCTATTAGAGGCCCTAACAAACAATGAGAACATTCAGTCTCAACATTTCATTTCTTTCTTTCTTGCTTTCTTATACTGAACGATGTGACCCTGTAGGCACTCCATGCCAGATGTATACACACTTAGTGATGTGAAGTGTTTGCAGGCTTACGATGTGGCAAGAGTAGTCATTCTTATGTGCTAAGACAAGAAATGCAATTCAAGTAAATACTTATTTGTATTCAAAGCTGTCAGATTTGCATATAATTGTCATAATAGTAGCTTAAAAATGCGCACATCTGTTCTATCAAGCATGGAATTTGTTACTCTATAAAAAGACACACACATGGGACCAACATTCCCTTTTCTTTTCTTCTTGTATTATTTATTTATTTACTATTCTTCTTGACTTATTTTTTTTCATGCTTTAGCATCAAATACCTTGCCATTGTTTTTCTTTTGCAGGTTTTCTCATTAGTAGATCCAACTGCTAACTTGATACCTGTGACTTCTCCATTGAGACAGCTCGACCAGGAAAAATGGCAGAATTTGTTGTTTGTTTAGATGCCTAAAACAAAATAATCAGAATTATGATTCAAGTCTGAGCAAAAGCTGAAGAAATTTGATGTTGTCATAGTGCTGCAAAATCTCATAGGTAGGAGAAGCCCTGTTTGGGACTTTGTCTTACAGCGTGGGATGTTATCCTGGATGGCCCCCATAGAGAAGTGGCCTTATCCTTTCTCTTTGTAATCTTTTCTCTTGTGATCTGAAAACACTTTAGATAAAGTAGTAATCTCAATTTTGTGCTGCATTTTGAAATGTTTTGAGTGTCTAATGGGCTTATTGTTGCCCCTTGTGGCTGTTTGGGGATAAAAACACCCTCAGCGCTACAATCGCAGTTCTCACCTACTGTCATGTACCAGAGTGTTTTCCAGCCTCAGGGGGCAGTAGTGATCCCGTTACATTTTGTGATTACTTGAATGAAATGGGCCCAAACGCGGCTACAGCTGCTGTTTACCTCGTCATTGACTGCGATCTTGTTTTCTTCTTTTACACATGTCCATGATTGATTTCTGACTATAGCCAAATATGTTTAATCCTTAACCTTAGCTAAACCCTAACCATAGCAGTGACGGATAGTCAAACGATCATATGCATCATTTTGTATGTTTATTATTTTTTACTTTATTATGTTTAACCGCTTTGGCAGACAAACAATGTTGTAGTGCCAGTAGGGTATCCTGTATCATGTTGGAAGGACAAGTGATATATTTAGTTTGAAAGACCAAACATGTATATCCTTTTTGATTTGCCTCTGCCCTGCCTCAGAATAAGGATTTTTACTTAATGTTGCTGCTATTTATCACAACCCTTTACACAAACCCAGCAGTTAAACAGGTTACATATTTTCTCTACTTTTTGATACTTTAGAGAAATTGCACAAGATAAGTTTTTTTTGGTATTAAAATTGCTTTCTTTCTCTTTCAAATGAGTTTGTTTATCACTTGCTTTTTGTGAGTACTGTTATATCAGTGAACAAACTGGTGGGAAATATTTTTTGAGAAAACCAAAATACATATTTATATGTATTCCACTGAATACATTTTAGACATATAACAGACATCAGGGCTTCAGTTAAGAAAATGCAGCTTTCAAAATTGTCACCATTAGTGTTTCCTCTCGTATCGATTTACCAATTACCAATGAATCGCTCAAATTACCTGTATGAAAGAGGACATGCAGACTCAAACAAAGCTCTAGCTGTTTTGTAACCTACTCGCTCCTAAGCAGCTTCTTCGAGATCTTCATCTTCAGAGAGGCGAGCAGCCATCAGTGGCCTAATCACCCATAAGCAATTCCTCAGCTGGTCTGATGAATTTGGGCCAAGCCTTTTGGTGTGTGATCCCAGGGAATAATGCTCAGAGCTGCCTATGTTAATCTAAAGGTTAATGGAAGGTTAATAAGAGAGGAGAACAGTGCAAATTCAAAAACCTTATTATGCAAATTGTGTTTTCTGAATGGAGTAATATCTAGTTTTGGGGGATAATTTAAGGAAAAGACGAGATGATTACTCAAACTGTGAAATAATTCTTTATTGAGGTGTTTCATTATAATCTGTCGAACTGATGGTGAGCCGTTTGGTTTAGCAATCTCCTCCTTCTTTTAATCAACTCCTTTCTCACTGTGTGCACATGCTTTATTATGTACACCACCTACACCAGTGCATTCCAAATGGTTGCTGATGTGCTTAACGTCATGCTGAGCTCAGCATCAAACCCGTACATAATGCTGCAAGGCTGGAACAGAGTGCAATACGTCCCTTTGATTCTCATTCATAGACAACCATCCCCACATATTGAGTCAGATAGGAAATGATACACCAAGCACCAAAATGCATTCCCCACATCATCATATGAAACAATTATATAACATTCGCTTGATAGGAAATACTTTTACCAAAGAACGGTTGTCCTTTAAAGTCTCTGAGCACTTCAAATTTCATTTCAAATCTCAACCTTTTCTCTGCAACGTAAAATATTTACGACGAATTAGTACGAATCCAGAAATAACTTATTTATCTGAGAGTTTAACAGGTGTGGTTTGATCAGATTTGTTTGACAGTGGCCACACAGATGCCGCCACATTTTGAGTCACATTTTATTAAATCCTAGTTGGTGCACGGTAATACATGACATCACCTTTTTTCAAGCGAGCCTCGCCCACCTAAAACCAGTGAGTCTTGTCTTGTGAAATAACAAAAACTCTTGAAACTTTGACAGAAGATTTGACAGTAGCTTTCGTATGAGACTCCATCACTCAGAAGAGGAAGGTGACTGGTTTTCAGGGTCTTTTAATGCCGCAATTTGTGTTTAGCCATATTTTTGAACACAGATCTAAAATAGCTGGTTGACCTTGTCCTTTTTATATGGCAGATGAGGTTGTTCGTTTGCTTTTGCTTGAAGTCGACTTCAGTGAGGGTTAACTCAGAGTACATGAGCTGCTGCTAGTAAGGAAAAAGAAGGAGACAGAGAAGAGCAGGCGTGCAGAGACCTTTACCATTGCATGTCAATTTGATCAGGGCCGTATGTTTTGTTTTCCTCAGTGGAAAAAGGAACTGCACATGAAAAATTGAACACATCCCCTCCTTTTGCTAACACTCTGACTCCAACTGATACAATATTAACAGGGTTGATTTGAGCTCGAATGTTATCACCTCGCCGGCAATGAACGCAAGATATTAAGTTTTATTGCTTTGGCTAGTTAAATTATTCTCTTTTAGAATTCAGCAGTGATAAAACATTATATTGCCAAGTACTGTAGTTTGTCAGTACTGTTTTCATTATTGATTGGTCATTTAGTTTACAAAGTGTCAGAAAATGGTTATCTTTTCCTACAGTCCATGGTGATGTGTTCAAATCCTCTGTTTTATTCAACCATCAGTCCAAAATCCAAAGATAGTCAATTTACTCTCAAATATGACAAAGAAAAGCAATAAATCACCACATTTGAGAAGCTGGAAACGGTTAAAACTAATTAAAAATAGTTTTCTGATGATCAACTAATCCTTGCTGCTCTCCAATCTTCATAGACTTTACTGATTTGATTTTGAGGGCACATTTACAGTAAAAAAGAAATCATTAGCTAATAAACAGCATCATTTACAAAATGGAGCCACCATTGTAGTTAAGTATTAATCACTGTCATTGCAAGTATATTACCTAAAAGTTTACTCTTTCTAATATTTACGACTCATGTTAAGTGATTTTGTACCTTATTTTTCCTCTTTAGGTTTATATGTTTCTCTGTGACACACCAACAGGTTTGTCCAAACTGCTGCCTGCCATTGAAAGGTGTGGACACAGTAGATGCAGAGCTTTGAGTTTCCCAAGCTGATTTGTATTCTGCCTGTGTGTGCAACCTGAGAGTGACTGACTGGTGGTCAGAGCCCAGTATTGACTGCTCTGAGGATGTAATAGAGGCTGGGGTGATGGGATCCAGGACATAACACTCTCACTGTGGCATGTGCAGCAGAGCTATACAGGATATAACCAAGGCACTTAATCATCCTGCTGGCTTCATGCAGAGATGCACCAGGCTCTGTGTTTTAGAATAATGCTTCTGCCTTAAATTAGATTCCATTGATCCTGTTTTTCTCTGTAATTGCACAAACAGGATGGATGCTGGTTTTATTGGGGGTCAGACCAGACATTTGAAATACTTTAGCTTTAAGTACAGGAGCTAAATTAAATCAGACAAAAGGCAGGTTGACCTGATTCAAGGTGATTGGACTATTAAGGGATTGTCAGGCGATGTTTATTGTAGTAGAGAGCATATTTGTGTCTCTGTTTTAGTTGTTCAAAACCTTACTGTTCAAACATTTCCCAATCATTTTAGTTTGCTCCACTGATTTATACTTAATGTGATGTACTTAATGTTGTATCTGTTAAATACAGTGTAGCTCCTCACCTGTGCTAGATAACTTCACATGATGGCAGCCACAAAAGGCAGCAATAGATATGTTTGTTTATCCTCTTTACCCAAACAGTCATGTGATGTGTTGTCAGTAAACAGAGTATGTTTGTGTTTACCAACCTGGCCAGTCTATGATTGCTTTTCAGTAAGCGAACAGAAAATGCATTAGATTTAGCATTAGAAATTTAGCATCAGAGTCCAGCTGCTTCTGGACAGAGCTGCCAGTCTCTGCTGAGACAGTTGGACAATTGTTTGTACCTTTTGACTTCTTATTAATTTTTAATATAATATTGTTATAAAGACAGTATGTGTGTGTGCTATAAAAGATCAGCTTGGTGATATCCAATATTCTGTACATGTATTTTCTGTTTAGCCAAATCCTGATGTAGCTCATCCCTCTGATCCAAGAAACTAAAAAACATCAGCGAGCCACACTGTTGGCCATAAACACACACACAGTACTTCATTTGGAGTCAGTCACACACACACCGACCTGTTGCCATAAATACTCACTTGTGCATGTGTATTAATCAGTCACTAAAATAGCCCCCAACAAATGCAATCCTGACTCTTGTTTAAGAAATAATTCCTATAAACTACAGTGACCAGCTAATTTAGGAAATTACAGAGCTTCTTTTAAGTACATATTTATCGGCCATTTTGAAAGTTTTACATATTCAGTTGGAAGGACTAGGGCTGAGTGTTACAGGCAGGAAAGGTAAGTCAGAAAGTATTGAGAGGCTAAAGCTTGTTGGTTTTGGTCTTTTCATGGTATTTGCTGAATAATAACAAACAAAGCCAAGAGCCCATGCCGCTTTGTGAGGCTGTACTGCACTGCAGTGCTTTGAGCTAAACACTAATTGTCAGCATGCTATTATAATCCCAGTTACAATGCTAACATGCTGATGCTTAGCAGGTGTGATAATTTAGCATGCTAACATTTTCTAATTGGCACCAAAAACAAAGGACAGCAGAGGCTGATGGGAATGTCATATGTTTTGCAGGTATTTTATTTCAGTCTGGACCAAAGTGGAGGACTGACTAACCGACTGCTATTGCCATCCCGAGAGCTACGTCGTTAGCGTGGCCAAAACAATGTAGACTAACACCAGAGTTACCCTTTAAGGATTACAGCCTTATACCATAAAGTATGCATTTGTGTGACTGTGCATGTTGTATACATGGCCTGTATTGTAAGTGTGTGATCACTGGTTCAGATTAGATTCTAGTTAATGAATCCACTTCAGGTGTTGGCACACTAATATTGCCTCCTCTTCTAGGCTAGCACTGCTAAACAGTAAACACGTGGCAGCTGAAGAATTCAGATATAACACTTCATGATTATGTCAACAATGAGAAAGAAAGGTGAACAAAGCGGAGCATTGGCAGTGGATAAATCATCATAAACTGGCTATTCATTAACCGCTGTAACGTAAATTAATAAAATTGTGCAAAATTATATAATTTTCGTGGAGAAAGAGTTAATTTATTCGTTTTTCTCCGGGCATCTGAATCTAATTGAAAGGGGATGCCGTCCCCAGCACAGCAATATTCAGTTGTTCTATCCATTCTGATAAACCATTCTGATCTGGGGTTCTGTGTGAGAATGGGAGCACTCAGCCTTCTCTCCAAGAGGTCTCAGGTGGTTTCTCTTCATCTAGCTTCTCTCCTCAGTTGATCTTGTTCATGTGTAAACAAAACAATTCTGGGGGAAAACAACTGGCTCAGAAATATGCGTGTCTTTTTATATACACTTTTCTTGCTTGTCATGGTCTATATGGCATAGATAGATTGGGCTATACATTGAAATTCATCTTTAGAAACTTAGCTGCGCGCACCACAAGCATATGTGTGCAGTGAGAACGTGTATGTTGATGTGTCTGCCTGTATGTTAGGTTTCAAAGTGTGACAGGGATGATTTAACCCATTCTTTTCTCAAGGCCTTCTGTATCATCCCCTACAGGGTAAGAAAGTGAAGGGTTTCTAGCAGAGCTGTCTCCATCCTCTTGCTGTCAGAACGAAGGTCTTGCTTTGCGATCAGTACGGCTGATGATGTAGCACTTGTTCGGGGGAAATCTGCAACCACACAGGCAGATAAAACAAGACATAAACCTCTTCATCTGAGACATAACAACAGTATACACGCGTCTTACACTGTCTGATTTGATGGACAGGATAGGGGACAGAAGCATTTGTTTTGACATGGACATTTTTCTGTTTGAGTCAAATGATAGAGACAGGTTCCAGAAATAGGCTCTTTCTTCAGGAGCCATTCCTGACAAGATTAATGGCGATATCGGAAAGGACGACAACATATTGGAGATTGTGTCAGGCAAACTCCTAAAAGCTGTGTGTATCAGACTCTTCACAATAAGGAAAAGTTTAAATGTGAAGGAAATGCCAAAAACACATCTATTGTCACACACGTAGACTTGTATTCAAGTTTGTGAGCTATAATAAGACTAATCAAAATATAAATATGGAGATAAAGTATGCCATCTAAAAAATGACTAAGTTGAGAAACCGTTAAAATTATAACTAAACCATATAGATAACTTCTAAACATAACCAACTTCCGCTGCTGTGATTCCCTGTCAACTGCAGAGATGCCTCTTGCTGAGATCTGCCATTTTGTTTGCAGTCCTCTCAATCTATATGATGTGATAAAAAAATATATTCTCAAGTGGCAACAATACTGAATGTTTTTTTTAGATTAGATTTGATTCAACTTTATTGTCATTGTACAGAGTACACGTACTGAGTCAACGAAATGCTGTTAGCATCTAACCAGAAGTGCAAAAGAAGCAGTAAAATGTATGTACATAAGTGATAAATATGTATACAATAGAAAAATATGAATATGATGCCATGAGGTATAAACAGTATAGACAGTGGATTGATATTGACAAAATAAATAGTATAGACAGTATAAACAGTATAAACAATGGATTGCTATGAACAGCATAGACAGCATAAACAGTAGATTTTTATATGTATATCTGCTTTTATCAGTGGTAAGTGATCATTAAGCCAGACAAAAAGAATACACATGGGCCTCTCAGTTTGGACCCAAGTCCAGAATTTAAATTGATCTGGATCAGACTTGTATCTTATGGGAGAACATACTTTCCTGTGTTTGAACGTTGTTAGTGTGGCCACATTCTTATTACTGGCCTGTTATACAATAAAGGACCAGTGGGTGTCGATTCAACTTGTGGTTACTTTTGAGGCTATAGACTAAATTAAGTCTTACCACAGCAACTTGTCAAACTCTTTGATTAGTGCCTACATCTGACAATCACACCTTCTGTGTCTAGAAGTTTGTTACTGTTTGAATGTATGTTGTTGAAAAGTTATTTGGTGGGTTGTTAAAAGTTAGAAGTTTTTGTTACAGCTTAGACAATTTATTATTTACCTAATATTATTGATTTTTATTTTTATTTTTTATTTTTCTCCATTTTCTTGTGTTTCACTCCAAATGTTAATAGATTCCCAGTTTGTAGCATTCACACTGTCTATTGTTTTCTGTTTTAATTGTGTAGCAACAAAAGTTGTCATTTGGATATATATATATATATAATAGCTGTTGCAACATCTACATACGATTTAGCAATTGTGAAATCACACTTTACTGTCAGTGATGATGCTAAGAAAGGAGGTGCAAAGAGGCTTTGGTGAAATGCTTCACACAAACAAACTTTCACAACAGGGGTACCTACACACACATTTGCATACTCCCATAGACAGACTACAATGGGATCTCAAAACTTCTTTCAGTACCTCTTTCAGAACTTTTGCTTCAAACAAAAGCTGTCATCCATCATAGAATTAATGTTGGATTCTTATTTAGGATTAAAATGTACTCAAACATCTCCTTTGAGTCTGGATACTGGGGTATCATTGAATCACCGTCTTACCATCAATCTCTATAAATGTTTAGGAAAAGGATTAGAAAATTCTAACACTGGTTTTAGAATTCTTCTTAATATAATGCCGGTTAATGTTTTGGTGTATCCTGGTAGTAATGTTCTTAGTTCGATTCCAGTCAAATAAAGACTAAAAGCTATGAAAATCTTCTTATTATCTTTTTCTTAATATAATGCCGGTGTAATCCCTGTAACTTTACTTGTTCACAGCGGGCTGAAAAAAAGATTCTACGACTTCTCTCAGGTTGAGTTCTCAGGTTTATTTCTGGCAGCAGGCAGTCTAATAACACAGAAATCAATGTGGTTAAATGGTGGTGAAGCTGCTACCCCAGGTGGGAGTCGACAGCGAGCTGAATGGTTTCAGTGCTTTCAGAAAGCGATTGTTTACTACTGAAAACAAAATAACCCCAATGGAAGCATATTCACTAAAATGTAAATTGTCTGATATCTGTGTTTATTATAAACAGCCACAATTTTTTATTGCAACGACTTGCGTGATGACAAATAAGAACAATACTATATATGCTATATATAGTTATAAATATATCTGCCAAGTAAACAGAGGTGTGAGAAATTGAAATAGTAGATTTGCACAAGAACAATTTGGGGTTTCTGGTAGTTTACTTCAGTATTTCCAGTACTTTTTTGTAAGACTCTGTACCTTTTAATCTGCTATTTTTCAGAGATACATATCATAGTTTTTCTCTTACTACAGCAATATGATAGATATATAGATATATGTACTAGTAATTCAGATAAATAAAAAGTTGTACGGTAAACATCTTGTTTTGGTGTATCCTGGTAGTAATGTTCTTAGTTCGATTCCAGTCAAATAAAGACTAAAAGCTATGAAAATCTTCTTATTATCTTTTTCATCTGTTATTGCCAAAATGTCAACAGCATTGTTTCATTTTGATGATAAGGCCTGTTTGATATGATCACAATAGCATTTAATTCTTTATCTGATCTGAAAGCATTAAAATCACCAAAGCTGGAGATTAAAGCACCACACAGCAACAATGTGATGCATTGTTGGAGCTTTGCATTAATTTAGGCAGAGCACTGAAGTCTTGCTCACATCAGTTGATCAGTCATTGTCTCATTGATGAGTCATCGGCCCAGCTACCAGCTGACTCGCAACATACAATTTGTGTCATGCAACCCCGGTTGTTGCTGCAACTCTCACCACCAACTTATTTTCTAATCTCGGATGAACATGTACAGTACCAGTCAAAAGTTTGTTGTTTATAATGATCTCATTGCATTTACAATCGTTATACGATCCAAGCCACAGTAAATCTGATTCCTTGTTGTCAATGTGTCTCACTGAACTATAATATGAACCCCTTTGAATGTATAGTAAGGTTACTGTAGTTAGGCTTAGTGCCAGCTGGACTTTTTTTACTTTTAAATATTGTTTAAAGGTAAATACATCACATCCCAATGAGTAATTTTACTTGTAATAATATAAATATTTTATAAATATTTTATTTGCTGACATATTATAAATCAACAGACAACGTCTCAAACCGTCACAAAACACTATTCATGTCACATTCTATGCAATTTGACACAGCAATATATCTGCCAAACTAAAGGAAAAGAAGCTGTAAAGTCGAGGTGTTTATAATAACTCTGTTACTCAAACAGACCAGCTGAAGATGTACAGCTAAGAATGCTTATAATCACACAAAAGGCACTTTTTATCGCTGCAGTTGTTTTGCAGCATTTTTTACTGGTGCACTTAGTGTGGTATTGATCATTGTTGGTCCAAGTCCTCAGGAATCCGCTTCTATTGATTTCACTTCAGTTGTAAGCCTCTCTTTCCGACCCATGTCTCTTTTCAGACCAAGCACCTTTTCAAACATCCTAACCTGTCTGCTGAGGGTTTACTAAAACATGTCATTATTGAAGCACTCTCCAAGCAAATTTCCAAAATCATTTGTACTTTGATCAAAAAAAAAAAAAAAAAAAGATAGACCACTGTAGCTATTTTCAGCCAATAGCGATTGGAGGCTCTGGACTGAAACACTGCAGTAGCACAAGAAATATGTTTTCTTTGGTAAGCTGTTATATGTAGTTGTGATTTTAGAGGGGTAATATCGTCCTTCGCCTGGATCTTCATTATCATTCATAAAAAGAACCCACTAATAGCCAGAAGATTCAGCAGTGATGATGGTTATTCATAGCTGTAAATCAGTCAGAGTCGATACTGTGTGTGTATGTAAGATATTAAGTAACATGTACATGTCTGTGTTTGTAATCAAGTATGTGTGTGCCAAATGAAAAGACCTCCATACTTACATTTTAGTTTGAGAATGTATTCAGTCTAATTCTGCATCCTCTTTTTTTCCCCCTTCAGTCTCAACCTTCCCTCGTTCAATTGTGCATGCATATGAAACCTTATAGTGTCCTAATACCAAACTTTGCAATGTTAAGTGGCCATTACAAATCACAGTATTAAAACAACTTATTTGTTAAAGCTAAGGGACCTTGTGGTTACAATAATAAAAATAGGTGGTTAACATTAGGGAGTGGTCGTGGTAATGGTTAATAGAAACCCAGCATTGGAAACAAGAAAGAAACACAGTGTTAAAGTTCCACTTTTCATCATCCCATCCATCCACCCGACCTCCCTGTGCAGTGGAGGTAATCACCTGACTTCCTCTTATGCCCCTGATGGACGAGTCATAATTCCTACTACTTTTTTGGAAGTATTATTTAATTCCTTCTATAGTTGTATCTGAAGGGTATTGAAAACACTGAATATACAATATACAGGTTATATGTAATACATTCATGCACATTAATCAGTTCCTCAAATGTACTTATACACTATTCTTATAAAAAAAAATATTTTAATAATGCATATGTTTGTGTACAATCCATTTCTCTTCTTTGTTTCGTCCCTGCACCTATAAATAAGATTAAATTCAAGTCTCTTGAGATCAGAGATCGGGTCTTTGACTTTGTTTTTAGGTTTTATTTCTCTGCATGAATTGCTTTGCATTCTCTTTGTAGTTACATTTTCAGTAGTGCACAATAAATTCTTCTGAAACATACATTCTGTCATTCTGTCCACAGCTTGTTGCTGCATTAGAAATCTTAAAGCTTCAGTAAGAGTAATTGATTGAGGTGTGTTGATGTTCAGTGCTCTTGGGTACAAAACTCATACGGACTATCTGTGAGCTGTAGACCTTCAAATAGTTGTCCTGAGGACTCCGCTGCAGTGAATCAATAGCCAGTTAATTTCAGACCACACTCAGATGCTTCAATGGCAGCTTATGTATGGGCCCCTACGTGTAGAAAAAGCAGGTAGCAATAAACATTTATATTTCCACATTAAAATGTGGTGAAATCAAAAGACATTCATAAATTTAAATTCTACTGCAAACAATGAGATTAAATTAGATTAGATAAAATCAGATTAGATTAGATGAAATGTTATTTGATTGTAACTTTCCTCTGAGGGAAATTCAGCCATTACAGCAACAAGTAGTTGTTGTGGATCCCGCTTTGGGGAATGGAATTACAGGCTGTTTCTGCTGCACCGTAAAAAGTGGAATTGAAGGCCACCGAGTACAATTGGCCTCTACAGCTGGTCTTATTTTTTCTGCTAGTAAGATAAAGTTTGATAACAGAGCTTTTATAGACTCTGAAAGGGCCTGGGTTAGACCACAACAGACTCATGACCCTCTGGTCTAGGTGAGTAAAGTCTTGGAGCAGCAGGTCATCTATCGGAGTTCAGCTTCACTCCTTCCCTGTGGGGATGAACCAGGATGCAGTTTGAGGTGCACTGAGGTAACACCAGCAGGGCTAAAGAGGGCACACTATTTCACTCATGAAGGGACACTGAATCCCCCCCCTTAACACTTGAGGTCTCTGAGATGTGAACAGGAAGATAGATGTTGACAGCTGGTGTGGTGCAGTTGTCTGAATTTATATCCGTTGCTGTTAAGGTGTCATTTCAATGGTGTAGACAATTGGGAGTGTGTGAGTTCAAGTATATAACATAAAGGTTAGAGTGAAAAAGCAAGGCTGTTGTTTTATTTGTAAAGCATTAAAGCAACATTATGCCAGAATTGGTATATTTTGCCACTTTGTGCCCCTAGTGTTTTCGGGGTACAGTTCACTCTCATGGACAACAGCACACATGCATTTGTTGACAAGCTGAAGGATTTAGATTTGGTGGGCTGCCTTGGCTTTATAATAAAAGACTAGTGAGTTGACAACTTTGTTAGTACAGCCAAACATCAAGCAAGTGCAACAAGATAAGACGTAGTAAGCCAGCTAATATTACTCACTAGTCCAACAACAAGAAGGCCAGCTTTGCATCTGTCTAGCAGCCTTTTATTTTGCGAACGACTAAAAGCCCATCCAAGATTTACTCTTGAAGGGCCTCTTGCTCGGTCACTCTCTCTTCTTAGCTTTCTCAGTCAGCGTCCTCTTCCATCTCTTCGCCTCTGCCATAATTTCTGTACTGAGAATACCGAGCTAGACCCATGTGCGACATCGTGCCGTAAAGCTTTACGCACTTTGCGTGGGCAATCGTACCCTCTCTACCCAAGTTACATAATATAAGAACAGGCATTCAGGGAACAGAGTGGGAATAAAAGAGGCGCCATTCTCCCTATTGCAAGTCAGTGTAGCACCAAAATCCTTTTGAAGCTGTTATTTTAAGGTGCATAATGTTGCTTTAAGTTATTATCTTATATACTTCAGTATCTTGTCTTGGTTTGTCTGTACACTTGCACTGCTCAATGTGAGTTATATTAAAGGCAAAAATAAAAATAACAAATGACCTCCCTGGATAATCACCTTATCTACTTTATCTCCCCTTATCCAAACCTTTTCTACAGTGTCAAAGAAAGAGTCAAGCTGTGATGGACTGACAGCAGCAACAAAGGCTCAGTATTATTCAGCAGTTTGACTGCCTTTAATGATGCTCCTCTCAGAAAAAGTTAATCAGTGTGAAGAAACAGAGGGTGACAATGGGAGGAAACTAACATTTTCTGCTCTGTTTAACATACAATGTGTTATTTAGATACAGAATATTCATCCATTAGCACAAACATGGTAATAAAGAATAGATTTCTGCACAATCAAAATGAGAATGATATTGTAGTGATGTAATGTGTTACGCACTTCTTCTACTCTTTTTAAAATAATTTTAGAGCCATCACAATCCTCAGGGTTAAACATCACATTTTTCTTAATGTTTATTACAAAACGTGCCATCTCAGAGGCTCTACAAATTGGAATCTATCGAGAAATGAAAGGAAAAATACATCCTGTAAAGACCATCTGAAGATCAATCTGTTGATTAATACTATTTTTAACCCTCTGGTTTGTGACGACCGTGAATGCGTTCAGCTTTAACACCTCAGCACAAACACTGATTGCTGTTGACACAAAAGAGCACCAAAGACGCTCTCTGCTGCACCTCGGGGGGATGAGATGGAGGCTGAAGGTGCTCCATCATTGCATCAGCTAAAAATAGGGTTGTGAAAAATGAACAGAGAGTCCCTTAATGCTTTAGTGGGAGCACTAATGTATTGCAGTTGTTAAAGATGTGCGAAGCATTATGGCTTTAGTTATAAATATGAGGGGAAAAACACCAAACCTAAAAACAGAGTTAGTTCAAAATGTTTACGGGACGCTGTAAATCTTTGAGGCAATTGGAATTGATCGACTGGTTTTTTTTCATGCTTCATTCAGTTTGTAATGATGATTTCAGTTAGTTAAGTTAAAATGACCTTTCCTTTAGCAAGACTGTAACATCTGCACCTGTTCATTCTTCATTGTAGTTTATCTTGAGTCAATCCCACATATACGTCTTCTGCCATTAATCACCAAATGTTTATTAATCCACAACTGAAAATAAGAAAGGTTTGCTAAAAACTGCAGTGCCCAGCTGCTGTAGGAAATATTTTAACCTACTTTTAAAAATAAAACAGTTTATTTCTGACCCATTTTTGAAGATTTATGTCTTCAATAGGATCAAATGGGCTTAGGGCTGACGGCCATAAACAGAGGAGGGAAGTCGAAAAATATTCAGAGACTAACACACTTGGTTTTGGTGTTTTCATGGGATTTGTTGACAAGAAGACAAATGTAAAATAAATCAACCTTGGTCTTTAAGTTAACAGGACAAACAGTAGTACCGCTTACATTTTGTAATTTTGATAATTAGCGTCCTTCTGACTGGCCTGTTGCTTTCTGCTCTCTTCTCAGTAAATCCAGATGTGACCGGTGATCACAAACATCATCGTCATCATCATCATTATCCACCTACCGAGGATTCAGAAATGGAGGGCAGATCCAGGAGCCTTGGACTGATGGGAGCCATCTGGGTCTTGATACTGCCTTGCTTACATGTGCTCCTGGCCTTGTAACAGCTGCCTTTTTTGCAGCATGAAACTTTTCAAGACTTGGTTTCAAGCGTATTTATCCAAAAGTGAAAGGGCCAATGGATGTAACAAACTCCAATATGTAACGGAGCACCACTTCCACACAGTGCAGGACACAGTAGGAGTGAACACTAATGATCTTGTGGAAATTACAAGACAACTGTGGCTTAAATGTAAGAAAGCATATGGTTCAGCTTTGCAAATATTAATTCATTTTATTTTACCTGGCATTCATTAACACTAATAATTATTTATAAGAACAGATAAATACAACACATGTTGTAAAAGATTGGTAATATTTTAATTGCATTTCTACACATAATATATATGATCTGCGTGTGTGTGTGTATGTGTGTGTGTGTGTGTGTATATATATATATATATATATACACACACACACACACACACACACACACACACACACATTACTTTGCTTCTGCATATCACACTGTAATGCACTCTGTACAGTACAGGCTGTACTTCTTTCAAATGTGGTTTTACAACTTCTGTGAAAGGATTCAAGTAATCTAAAAGGTTACAGTCTCCACAGCTCTTGCAGTTGCAATACTTGTACAAGCCCAAATTAAAATGGCCTGTTATTCTTATACCATCCTAAGAATCCCTTCTGTGTATAAACCCATGTTTCTTTACAGACATTTTTTATTCAAAAGTGCTTCAGATCATTGTAGAAACCCAGTAAGCTCTCAAATATGTACTGTATGTTCTTCTGCTAATAGAAACAAAAGATAATTAGAGACATGTGCTTCTCTTCACTTGTAATAGCTGCCATGCTGGCCAGAGTCAATTTAATTGGTATATTTCATTTGCAAAATTGACCTGTTATGCTGCTGCTGAGAGGAATTGTGAAAGGAGAGGAGTGTACAAGTGGAGGTGGGGGGCAAGTGAATTCATACTCCTTTCTTCTTTAGAAGTAGATTAGTTTCCTTAGGAGTCTATTATCATCTTTCAAACTCAATCCTCCTCTGCCTCAGTAGGCCTGGATGGGAGCTGATAGCTCCTAGAGCCACTGGTAAGGAAGAATCCAATTGCTTCTACCTGCTACCTGCCTGCCTACTGCTGGTGTGTTGCGGGCAGGTTTCTGTGCAGAGAAAAGGAAATGATTTGTTTCACATATGCCATGCATGCAGGGCCTATGGCTGAGAGAGTAAAGCACTCAACTGTGCCAAAATCAGTTCTTTGGCTCACATATGCTGAGAAACTATTTGTAGAGCAAAAAAAAAATCTTCTGATATACTGCAAAAGCTAAGATTGCACTCCTTATAACTAAATTTGACTATTCATATACAGAAAATTTACATGTGTGTGTGTATATATACACACCACAGAAATAAACAAGAAAAACAAGCTGCTACTGACAATGTAGAAATTAACCGACACATTCACTAAGGGCTGAAAACAGCTTTTTATTTTCCATCCAAAGGTACGATCTCCTCAGGTACTCCGATTGATCATATGTGATCATTTTTAAAAGGCTAAAGCATACATAGTAATTTTTGTCAGTAGTCATTTTCACTTTTAATATACCAGGTTAGACTTTTATCATGATATCAAGTCAAGGCTGTTTGAGCATGTGAACCACTCGAGTAGCTTGGAGCTTTTCCAACTACAATCTCAAAGTTTGAGATTAATTATTCTCATTATTTCTTACTGTACTTTCAATTTAATGTCTTAAATATGAGGCTTATTCACAAGTCGGTGTTTAACAACTTTAATATAGTTATTTAACTACGTAAAAATCCTGCTGCTCCCCCAAACCAATAGTATCACAGGTTGACAGCATCAAAGTCTGTGCTATTGTTATTTAAACAACTGTGTTAATAACACGATTAAAGAAAAGTGTTCAGTCTCTTAACTAGATGACAGGCAGCAGGCACAGAGACGAAGGTGCCTTCAGGCCAAATATAGATGTCAGGTTGTACTGGTTCTCCTGTACTTAAAGGAGTTCAATTCGATGTTTTGTGTGATTATTATCGCTACATATTGAGATCCAGAGGAGGGAGGAAACGGGACAGATGCTAATGATGATGACGCCAGTGTCGATGTGCACCTACATCCAGACAAGTGTCATCCTGCAGCTATGTGTCAGTACCTCCTGAACAACATGTTTGCTCTCTGATATGCTGTGTGGAGAGCGAATGTGTTCCTGTAATACATGCAGCTCTATTTAGACTCAGAGTGTAATTTTTTTCCTGCAAGAATTTCTACATCGGGTTTTAAAGGAAAACTACTTTTTTATAACAGTTTCTTTTTTACATAGTCCAACCGTCTTTTTAATGAATTACTGAGTTCTCACTTTAATTGAAATTGAATTTCAAAAGACAAAATTTAGGATAATTAATAAGAGAATGGTGTATATTTCTGTTCTGCCCATTCTTTAATATATACTAGATGATGTGTTAATAATTTTTAAATAAAATAATGAAAAATAAAGATTATACAACAATTCTAACGTTTGGCCAGCTTCTTTCAGTGCTGATTTAAAGTAGTTACTGTGTTCTAGAATCCAATACATGAAGTCATTTTGGTGAGAAATGTCATCCTGTTGTTTAAGCGACATGATCTGGAGCCCCTCGCGCTGCCACACTGTGTCTTCATCTCGACACCTTGAATCTGTGATCTCACCCTTTGAGTGACTTTTGGTGAAAGGTGGAAGAAGGATTGAGCAGAAAATTGAGATCTTTGATTTTCTGCTCGGCTCTGGCTGTACATTGGCTGAGAGGACAGTGTCCCTAACTGACAGTCTTACTGATGAATAAGACCCCACGATATTTGAAGTCTACGACTGGCAGTTGCTCCATACTCACCTGAACTGAGCTATAATTTCAACTATCAACTATCAACAAATAACGCAATCACAGCCCTAGTGATTGTGGATTCAATCACTGATTTTACATATCGTCATCTGAACTTTTTTTTGCATTTTTTGTAGCACCAAACCTTTCTCACAATGGTTCCTTTAAAAGACATACCTATGATCTTAGTGGATGAAGATGTATTTTATTAATTAAATCACAATTATTCAAGAATGATTGAAGTTAAACCACATCAACAAAATCAAAATGATTGAATGTTTAAGTTTGGACAGGTGCTCAAAGTGCAGCCATTCTTTGTAGAAACTTTGTCTTTGGCATCTTTCATTACTGGTAATTGGGAGTTGGGGAACCTGGGCAGTAATAGGAGTGTTCACTTCCCACACAGAGACCACGAACTGAATGGTGATATTAATGAATTCCTGCATTTAAAGAAGGATAGAAAAGTATTTTTTAATAGCTCTCATTGCAGAAGTTTCTCTGCACAGGACTGAGTCCAATTACAATACACTTTGGTGTCTTCAAAATTACTCAGAGGTAAAGCCTCAGATAGTATGAAGCGCTGTCTTTGGACTCTTTTATCTCTGCATACTGAAGAAAGGCTCCTGGGACTTTCTAAGAAGAATAGTGCTGAGCACTCCTTAAACGTATACAGAGATTAATTTCATATTCCCATCGAGGTTTCTGTTTCACTCAAAATGATTACTGTGACCTTGACAACAGCTAACGTTTAGCCTCAACTTAGACAAGAGCTTTAATCATCACAGTGCAGACGCAGACAGGGCTTTGTATCATTCTTAAAGGTGTTCATGGTAAAGCCAGTGTTTTCAGGAGCTTAACTCTGCACACAGCCTTTCAATGAGTCAAGGAGATAAATTGTGAAATATGAGTGAGGTCATTTTTTAACTGAGGAAGGATTATTACTACAGTTACATTGCAATGTCTAAATGGTATTATAAACAACTTTATATTAATTTAATGTGTTTAATAATGTTTCTTTTCTCTTCACATTTCCCCATTCCACAGTCAGTTGTAGGTCGGTCGGTCCACAATGTTCGTCCCGACTGAAATATCTCAACAACTATCGGATGGAGTAGCATAGAATTTAGCTCAGACATTCATGATCCACAGAGGATGAATCCTACTGACTTTGGTGGTCCTCTGACTTTCAAGCTAGTCCTACCAGTGGGCCAAAGGTTTCACTTTTTCAGTGACATATTAGCATGCTTACACACTAAAGTAAGATAGTAAACATGGGGAATTGCATCTGCTGCTAAACATCAGCATGTTAATGTTGTCATGCTGTGTATGTTAGCATTTAGCTATATCTTTTTTCAGATATACTTGTACTCGCTGTATTTTCCCATTTTTCTAAGGGATATGTGCATCACAAAAGTGTGTGTTTGAATCCAAAGCATTGCTCTGCTTTAGGAACTGTTCAGCTTACTCACAGGTATGAGGTCTGTGCAGCATTGTGTGAACTTTTAGTTAAATCCGTCCTACTCAAACCCAATACACATCTGTCTTACACACACAGGTAAGCACACATACAAATACAATTTCTGTTATGAACTGAAGTGGGGAACAGTAGTGCTGATGCTAACAGGTGTAGCTCAGATCAAGTGCTGCTGTTGACCTGTTCAGTGTAAAAACACAGAGACATAATGGTTAATCACAGATATACCACAGCTTGGATCTAACAGGAAGGTTAAGAACCACCATTTATTCATGACTGCACTATATCATTTCTATTAATTTATTTCATTTTTCATTTTCAGTCATCATCAACAAACACAAAACTGAGCCACCTGCTGCCCTGTAGGTGCTTTTACACTTTTACATTTCTTGATGTGTGTGTTTTTTAAGACAAGCCCAATGACACATACACACACACACACACACACACACACACACACACACACACACACACACACCACCCACCCAACCACGCAGAGACAGCAGCCTGCACCTTCTCACTCTCTTATTTTCTGTGTTCTAGACATTTTTTTTCTCTGAGAATGGGGTAAACAGTCCCATCAATATAGTGTTTTCCTGCTGTCTACCCACCCACTGCTTCCAGATTATCAGACAGGACTACAGCACAGGTTTCACAATAAATCCTCTCATCTCTTCCCTCCCTGACTTTCCTCCTCACTCGTCTTCTTTTTTTCATCACTCTAACACTCCCCCTTGCGCTTTTCCTACTTACCTTACTGCTAAACTGAAGTTTAGTGTCACAATACAACATTTTACTGTTATTTTTAACCTTTATTTCTCACTAACATGTATCTACAGCCCAAAACTGGTGCGTGCATATTACTTTAAAATGGAACAATTATATCTAAAAGCTACAATAAATTACATCTTTTAAAATTAATATCAGCTGGCACAGCATCAGTCATAGGTGTCTGCTAATTCGACGTGAAATCTAAATTTGGCAGACTTGCTGGGACGTGAGTCACGAGTCGTGGGTTTATTCTCCATGAGCTGAGAGCTGGGATCAGGTGTTAGAATAAGTGACCATAAATAAGCTTGAAATATGTGTGCAGGAGTCTAACATTTATGAAAATGTTATTTGATGTACTGCTGTGGTGTCAAGTGAACCTCCTGTCTGGAAAAAAAAAAGTAATAAAAATCTGGGACAGTTAAACTGGAGGCGTGAAACACCAGCAGATGACATAAAAAGACAAAATTGAAGAACATAGAAAAAATAAATGAAATTGGTATCAGATCTCAAATGGTGACAAGACTGGAAACAACACAAAAAGGAGTAAATGGCACTAAATAAAAAAAATAAATTGGTGTGTGTTTTTGTATGAACCAAATAAGGTTATTTACCATTCTGTGCAAATGTATCAAAACAAATATTTCTCGCCTTTTATACTTTTCAGAACAAAGAGGCTGTGACAAATAAAATCAGAAACATAATGGTTCCATCCTGATGTCCCTGAAGCCTGGAGAGAAGACTGTTGTCCTCTTCATCTTCGTCATCTTTATCCCCATGTCTGCTCTTGGAGGGTCGATTGGCCACACAATGCGATACTGCATAGTGTGCGGCACACAGCAGAGGACTAATTTGGCACACAGTGAGACGAAAAGACATGCTGTCGCTAATCCTTGTAATGTGAAAAATCACATGTGCAGTAAATGCTTTCTGGTTCAGGAGAGAGGAAAATATTTAATTAATTTTCCTTTTGTTTACACCTTACTGCTAAAAACAAAAAATAGATAATTAATAAATTATAACAATTAAAAAAGCTCCCAACATAATTCACTAAATGCTTTTGTATTGCTTTGTCCTGATTAATCAAAATCAAGTGTTAGTTTTATCTGTGCAGCATGTTTAGCATTGCTATCACTTTCAATACTGTATTGGGAGAAGAGTTTCATTTTATTTACTGACCTACTTATCACAGCTCCCACAAGCATGGCTGCCACTACTAAGAGCATCCCCATCGCCACTGACCCATTTGCCAGACAAGCCAACCTTCGAAATTTCTAATTTTCACATTGCGTAAGCCATGCTTAAATCTCCTCCCTGATATTTCTCCTCCACTGCACACCAGCACTTAATAGCCCCCTCTTCCAATTCCCACCCACTTCCTCTTCCCATAGTTCTCTGGTGCGAGGTGGGTGTCCTGCTTAACATCAGTTCCTGACTGAGGTCTGACACATCCTCTCGCTGAATCCAGGACGGACGTACTTGCCAGTTCCATTTACGACACCAGCCGATACATAATTCATGCTTCTTAATTAGGTAGTGAAGCAGCAGCTTAGACTGGTGAGACATTAGTAGATCAGGGTCTTGGATGGCACTTTCAACATAACTTTGCCACTGCGCACAAAAGCAAACATGATAAGGAATGGCAGTGTGACAGCGGCTGGAGAGGATGTGGTATTTTTAGCTGTAATAGGTGATATTATTGAGAACATTTTAAAAAAGGCGCAAATGAGCACGACATCGGTGCACACAGAGTGAAAGTCACATTGAAGATGATTAATATTATACAAGACATTATGTATAAGATAAACACGTTACATTAACGCACTGAATGTTTGCTTTTCACATTGACAACTCAGAAAAAACATGAAGTGAAATTTGTGATTAAAGAGTACATGATGATTTTCTATTTTAAATGATACTGTTGGCATGTATTGTTCTTAATGGACTGCTGCATGAAAAAAGTCAAAATCCTGAAGAGCAGCAAACACCACTTTTGCACTATTTGGACGCCATTTTTAGAAGAATTTTAAATAAAACACCACAGGAAGCACACCCTGCCAGGAAACATTTTCACATCTTAGCCATTTACGTTTTACACCTAGTCAGTCTAATTGGCCTCCTTATTATTCAGTAGATTCAAACTTTGATTAGCTGCATTTAAATAGGTTGATCCATGGACAGTTATTAGCCATTTATACTTTTGGTAACAATCAGTTTTGCAAGTCTGGATTGGTTCCATTTATATTTCTGTATGTAACAAATTCAAGTGATTCTTCATACTGATTGTGCACCAGTTAATATGAATTTTATTGCAATTTGGGCTTGGGCTTGATTTGGGATTAATCATTTAGTCAGTGATAGTGAAATCACAATTTATCAGAACCCATGGCAACGTTTTCAAATGTCTTGTTTTACACATTAAACCCTGAAAGATATTCAGTTTACAATGATATAAAACACATTTAAGAAGCTGGAACCAGAGAACGATGAAGATTTTGCTTGACAAGTGATTTAAACAATTGGTCAATTGCGGATTCAATTTCTGTCAATCAATTAATCGACTAATCATTTCAGCTCTAACTGTAATATTGTTGTTAGAATAAAATAAGTGATTCAAAGAAGGAGACTGGATGTTTTTCTGTTTAACATACATAATTAACATTAACGGTGTAATGGGCAATTATTAGCTAGTTAAACCTTTGTAACAATCAGTTCTGCAAGTTTATATTTTAATAATATTTAACAAAAGGCTGAACACTGGCTGCAAATGTTGTATTTTCAAAGCCAACAGATCTGGGCTGCTTTGGGAGATGAGCCTTTTTAGTTTCCCCTTGTCAGATAGAAAAGAAAAAGGTAGCTTGCTGTACTTGTTGGCACTGGTGCTATATACCTCTGACATGGAAGTATGCAGAACCTTGTTTCTTTTACCTTTTTCCCCCAAGTACATCAGTGTGGTGACAGACCCAACATCCACTGCATCGGCTCCCTAGATTCCTCTCTTTTTCAAGTCAAGTGGTGGGTCAAAAGGGATAAAACCACTTTCTTTCTCTTCTCTGATACATGCTAATACGCAGTCTGTCAGTACTGAGGTGGCAAAGCCCTCAGGGAGGGTTTTGCACTGAACTATTTCTTGTCTGTAGAAAGATCAGGGAGGGTAATCTCTGTCTCTGCTATCCAGGACTGTTCTGCTGTGTAATTCAGTCTTTATCCTAAATCCGGAGAGAGAAAGACAGCAGAGAGAGGGAGAGACGGTGAGAGATAGCTTGAGAATTTATTTGAAAATCTCTAATATATGAAACAGGGAAAAAGAAATTGAAGCGTTTTTGCAAAAGTAGCATGATTGCAAAGGGGTTAGGGCATTGATAAGGGGATACTTTCAGATGTAACAATGGAAATACATAATCACAAAGACTCTTTGTCAATGTAATATTTTAAACAAGTTATTTTAGCAGTCTTATCATTCTGAATTACACATGTCAAATCCTTCAAAGACAATAATCACTGCAAACCAAGGTCATACCATTATCACAGGAACCAGGTGACTTTGTTTTGAACCTGCCATGTTGGTTTTATGATGAAGTGCAAACCTTAGCATCTGGTCTTATTTGTTCAAACATAAAGTACAACACTTTGTTTTGAAAGGCAGCATTTTAATGAAGCCTGTCCAAGAAAAGATATGATACTTGAGATCCACTTTGAAACTTATTTATGTCTTATTACACAGTACTGGGTTGAATCCATTTAATTGCTCAACTCTTGAGGGAGTGAAAATTGAAAAACCAAGGTTTAATTTCATAGGTCTCTATTTTCAAGGGATTTTTCACAGTCTCTAAAGCCCTCGCACCATTACTTGTCATGTAAAAAGCAATTACAATCAGTGCTTGGATGAAATGTGTCATCAGAGAATCCATTAACAGTGTCCTCAGACCCTAATATTTACAGTCATCACCCTACTTTCAGAGGCAAAACTGAGTTTTATGAGTTGTGAAGGACAATTAAAAGGCATTGGTCTCATTGTCAGGTTTGTTGTGTTAAGCAGTCTATTTTAGGCAATCGTGATTTCACAAAGATATTTATTGCAGTGCTATTATATTACATTGAATTATACAAGTGTTCCTGTTGTGTCCAAGTGCTCATACATTATGGCTATTTGATAAACTTGTGCTACTGCTATAACTGTGTGGCTGCAGTAAGAACGGTCTTTAAAAATTAGTGTAGGAAAAACAACATTAGATTTTTAACTGACCGTTGTCTCTCTTTAATGCGGCAAGTAATTTTGGTCTTAAAGAAATAGTTTGTCATTTTGGGAAATACATTTATTAGCTTTATTGCTGGGAGTTGGATGATAAGATTGATACCCTACACACTTTGTGACCAGTTCACCCTTAGAAAGTCCCTTCTTCAAATGTTTTATTTTTTTTACTTTCTAGATGCATGAAAAGGTAAATCGATTCAGTAATTTTGTTAGAAGTAAACAAAAAACATCTTCTGACCCCTCAGATTTACCGAGCATCTGGAACCACTGTTCTAAATGTTAGCTACAGCCCTGCTCAAACACACAGATGATCATACAGCACCTCAAACATCACAGTCAGACCATTGCTCGCTACGAGTGCACTCATCTCTTCTTTGATATGTCAGTATGTGGAGTGCTGCATAAATCATCAGTGAGGCATTAAAATGTGAGTTGAAATAATGAATCAATTTTCCTGGTAACACTATGGTCTGTGTGCTTTAGCAGCTGAAAAAGCTGATTTGCTGAAACAGCAACAGAAACTACTAATCACAAAAAATGTATAGAGTTCTTAAATTGTCCAGTTGTGTGAAAGTATTCTGAAAGCAAAGATGAAGCCAAAACAAATGGTTTAAATTAATTCTTTGTTTAAAACTATGCCAGCAGATCATATGGTGCAGCTGCAGTTACAGCACCCATACTGTATTTCTCCAGTGCTACAGTCGAGCAGAATTCCGTCTTTTTGCAGTCATGGGGATTTTGCCAAAAGCAATTCAAAATTATCAAGTGGTTCCCACAGAAAAAAAGTTAGTTCTGTCTTTGAAATCCATAAACTTTTGTATTTCGTCTGGCGTTTGGCCCTTTCACTCCGCTTTTCAATAATTGAATCACATAAATAATTGTACAGACAGAAAGAGAGATTATAATGAATAATTCTGGTTCAGATGTGAAGTCGTTTCGTCTTGTCCCCATTGCTGTTGTCATGTGAAAATGAATAAATGGATGGTTGGGGAAGCTACTAAGATGTATTGAATGTGGCAATGCAGTAAGCCTTTTTGTCTTCTCTGTCTGCCTGACTGACAAAGCGTGACACAGAGCCAGGTTTGACAACTGATAGATTACAGGTAGCAGTTAATACATTACTCTCATCTGGGCTCAACACTACTAGTTTCTTTTTCTTTTTCACTTAATCTTTTGGTGGTGGAGGGGATGTCTTCACCTTTTCTGCGATGAGCATCTGTAATCTGCTGCAAATATCATAACCCAGTATACTTTAATATGTAATGTAACGCAAATGTAGCTGAGCATTAATGTAATAATATGACAGAATTGTCAGTGTATGACAATATCACTTTTCATTCTGTTTGAATGTTAAACTCCCAGTGTCACATTAAGTCTTAAAATACATCCCCAATTTTATTTTTATTTCTTAAAGTTAAAAGTAATTTGGTGACATGCAAACAAAAATGACATGTATTGACATTATGCAAATTAGCTCAAAGACAAACCATAAAAGAGGCTGTTTCTTTATTTGGGTTCATTAGTCGTGCAGTAATGATTATTTTAAAGAAAGGAATCCATTTCATAAGCAGCTGTCTGTAATTTAGCCTGGAACTGTATTTGCTCAGCTTCTCATCATGCTGTCTAAAATGCATTTTCATCTTAAAGGGGACTTCCACTATAAACTGCTGTTGCAGTGGAGGAGCTTCAGGGTCCTGGTATATTTCATGCCGTGCTGTCACAGCTTACAGGGATGCTTGAATATAACAGAGTCATTGTTAATGTTATTAGTAACACCGGTGCTTTTCCTACTAGTCAAAATGTCTACTGTGAAAAAGGCCTATATGTTGAAGGAGTGCATGTCTCATTATGTCTTTAATTAAACCCTTTAAAAACCCACTGTATTATTATTATATATTTTCCCTCTGTTTAAATCCTTTGCTTGTTATCATTATGAAGCAGGCATAGTTATATAGTTATTGTTATTACCGCATAGTATGTGGTTCCTTTCCAGATAAGAGAGGAAAGAAAGTTTCATCAAACAAAGTCATTCTCTTTTAAAGCATATCAGATTTTCTCCCAAGAAGAACAACATCAGTCGTTTCACGCAGTATCCCCCAAACGACTTGTTTACGTTCAACTAACAAAGTATCTGTCACTTGAACTGCGTAACTATGACGTGAACTAAGGAGGAACTAAGGTGATAGAGTGTTATAGAGTGACAAAGTCTGCGTAAGGAGGAGGTCAGGGTGGATGCATGATCAACAAAACATCAGACTTTAACACGGGAGACAATTGCTTTTTGTTTCTTGTGCCGTCTTCTACGTTTTTCAAAGATTCAAACAATGTATTATGTTGTTTAATTTGGAGGACTTGGGTTGGGTTTTCTTTTTTGTTGATACTGTTTGTTTCTTGGTTGTTGAGACTGAGAATTATTTTTACCTGAAATTAGCTACAATTGAATAATCTGATGAGTTATGTTCCCTTAAACCCCTTATTTTATAAATGGTTGTTCTGGTTCTAACTGCTTATCACGTTTATTCAAACCTAAATTTGCTGAACTCTGTAAAGTTTGTAGTTTGGTCTGATAGTGTGTAAGCTTTGTGTAAGAATGGCATCAGCTGACTGACATTTATCACACAGATGACACATCTGGAAAAAGGTTTTTGACGTTTGGAGTAACGTAACTGTTTAAAACCTTGAACTGGTTTAGACAATGATTGGCATGAACAAAATGAATGTGTCCCAAGCTATTTTTTGATATTTCAGTTGATATTTTTACATCCAATTTGTCTTTACCAATCCATGTTTTATTTATAGCCTCTGTAAAGTTCAGGTTGAAACTTTGAAAATCATCAGAAAAATAAGAAATCTGACCAGGGCTGTTTTTCTTAGATCCTGAACAATGGCGATACATGGTTTTCACAGGAACACAATGATAAATGGAAACACAATAGAGAAAACTACAGTAAACAAAGTCATTTTTTAATAAAATGTTTATTATTACCTTTTGTATTATTTTCTGTATACAAGAACGTGTAACAAAAGCCAAATAAGCAATCCATTTTAATCTTTTAAAAATGGTAAGGCATGTCTGTTTGTATAACCATCAACTTCAGTTCCCCCAAAACACTTTGAACAGCGTGCACTGACAGTACCGAAAATGTGCTCCTTAGTTATCTGATTTTGCAAATCACAACAGTATCACACTCACAGCAAATGTTTTAGCAAAAGTGCAGCAAACGATTAACATCAAAATGGAGAAGACCTTGCATAACACATTTTGTTCTAAACATTCTGTAAAAAACTTCAGTCAACCACGATTTTACTCTTTTTTTCAGTTTTTAAATGTCAAAGAGAATGAACAAGAAAGAAAAAGAGAATATGGCTCACAGACAAATTAAGTTAAGCACTGAAGCATCTCAGACAGTGATACTGTATGTCTGACCAGGGAAACGTAGCTTGTCAGGAGAAAGAGAGGAATACACAAGGCAGTGGAAAATGGCAAACATTCCTCTCGTTGTAATGAGAGGAGACTGTTGTTTGTACAGATACAAGCTCTTTGGACAAAAATCAACCTTTTTTTCTTAATTATCTTTCTTTACTGTATTTCAGGAGCAGCAGTAAAGACCTGCCTTATCCTCATGCATCCAAAACTCTTGTTGTTGCAATCACAGGTCTTGTAAAGGCGCTTATGGGTGTATTGGACCCATTGTATGGCTGCAGATGCTTACTGAGTTTTTACGCTTTGAAAAATGTTGTCAAGCCTCAGTGAGAGGCATCAGTGCCAAAGCTTAAACAATGCCAGTATCTGAAGCCACACGTTTAACTTCCTGCTTTATTATCGAACACACGGCTCCGATTGTTCCGCCTCACTTCCAACCCTGACTCAGAAATATCTGCCGCAACAAGGTTTTTTAATGCTTGAAAACTGAATTTTTATGGTGATATATAACCCACTAATAACTTGCTCTTCTTATCAACAATTTTCTCTTATTGTTGTTGTACCAATCATAGAATTACCAAAGCACAGAAATCATCCATTTGCAACTCTGTTACTGATTTTACTTATTTGATGCTGCACTTAACATCAAAACAAAAGTGCTGACAAAACATCTGTTTGTGATTAGCTCTGCAAGTGTAGATGTATTCTCTGAGAAATGTAAACTTCTGAAACAAAAATTTTAATATCTGTCTGAGCTTCATCAGTCCAACAGGCCCATGTGACAGACCATGATTTTTACATGAAACCGTCTTAATTGCAATGATCTGCTATTCAGGACAGTAATATGGAAATCCTAACAGATAAGGAAAACTGTGGCTGCACATCAGGCCTGACAGCAAGTGACTTTAATAGTATTGTATTCGATATTCAGGAGATTATAAAAAGTTACTGCTGAATGTCCATCCTGTCTAACTACCTCCCATCTGTCTCATCTGCCTGACACACTGAAACAGCACCACTTGCTTTTGCTAATGAAGTGGCTTCAGATCGGGATCCGTTTTTACCTCTGCCAAACACATTTGGGTGGTGGGCTCTTTGTGTTTGTGTAAAGATGCCATGATCCGGCAGACGACGCATGAGCCATCAAAAATATCCAAGAGAAAAGTGTAACCCTGTGTTTGAGAGGTGTTTATGTGTGTTTTGATTCCACTAGTTCTATCTCATACAGGCTTTGACCTTGAAAGGGCTCACCAGGCTTGCTCAGTCACCCTTTCAGTATGCACTGATTTTTGATATTTGCTACTATTTTGGGCAATCAGAATGATCTTAAAAATGCTTATTACATTGTAACCAAGCATCCACTTTTCTATAGTGACTGAAAGAGCAACAGGACCAATGAGAGGAACATGATGACATGAAGATGGCCTCTTTCCAGCCCGCAACTTAAGACAGTGACCCAGGAGTGGGAAGTGAGGAGGTTCCCCACTGGTGACCACTTCTCTGCAGCTTATTTTCTTTGTTCTCTTCCATTCCTTAAGACCTGCTCAGCTTCCTCTCATCTACCTGGAATGTGTGTCATTCTTATAATTTCTTTATTATTTATTACTGCTGACAAGCTGTCCTCCTCGTCAGTGACTGTGTCTCAGCAGTGAGACTGGTTTTGATATTTTGGTAGTGATGTTTCTCATGTTATCTTTATCCTAGCCTCTCCTTAGCCAAGTGTTCATCTAAATACACATTTTAACAGAATTTCCAGAAAATCAGCAGAAGACAATAAAGTCACATGCTGTTTCCATAGTTTGTTATACAAACAGTATAACGCTTTTTTGCATGTATTGGTTTACTGCACTGGACACCACAATGCACTACAATGGACAGTTTGACCTTGGGGAGGACCTTATGTTGATCAGTTCAGTGTTGTCTTTCCTCAGGCTTTGGTTGGATGGAGCCCTGTCGCATTCCCCAATTATGGTTTATGCATCAGTGATTTAATTATGTCATGCTAGTTTTGGTGGGAGGCTGGTGTTCACCTTCTCCTAAAGCAGTTTTTGCAGGGGGTGAGGCAACAGAGGTCAACTGTTTTCCCATCTGTTCTGCAGTGGAAGCTTCCTGTGGTGCTCAGGGTTCTCTCTTGTGAGTCATACGAGCCCATTGAGGACAGACTTCCTTTAAGGTGCTGTCTGTGAAGGCAACAATTTTGTTGGGGGTAAACTTAAGCCTATTCTAGTTGTTTGTTCATTTGAAGGGACCACAGAAGCACTGCACTTCAACCGCCCTCCGTCATTTGTGTCTAAGAACGTACATTTTTTTTTCAGGCATTGGAGGGTGCAGCTTGAAGCTATTTTCACTCTCCCCTCATGCTGCCGACAGTGCGGTGAAGCGCGTGTCCCATGATATCTTTTAGTATGCTACGTGAAACATGCAGTCTCTTTGAGATGCTCACAGCAGCTGCTCATTTGTTACAGTGATGAGTTTGGGGAAGAGAACTACTGAGCTTCACCAGCTCAGAGGCCCCTGTTGAGATGTGAGATGTGCTTATTGGCTATGTGAAAGCATTTCAGGTGCTTATGAGCTGATAGGATCCTCCAGGCACACTCCAGCATTAGAGTGGCTGCCTCAACTGCCCTCTTTTGTGGAAGAGGGAACATTTGCCCATTTGTTTGTTTCTACAGTACGCCTGAAACATTTCTGGCACCTGCCTTTTCTGTGTGACCAGAGGTCACAGCAATTGAGTTGTGCTGATGGACCGCAAGCAATTGATTTTGCTCCCTGAACCTCTAGAGCCTGTTAAGGGTCGAAGCCTGTAGGAGATATAATGAAGGTTATGAATAGTATCCCTAGTTTTAGGAGTACAGTCAGAGCCCTCCAGCCTTGGCACCTTGCCACCTTTTAAGTTTCTGATTTTGTACATGCCTTATAAGAAAACATGACTGCTTCTCTAACCTGTAGGGTGGAGGTGGGTCTGTTCTGCCTGGCCAAACAAGAAGGTAGGGTCAGAGGGCTACATGTGAACTACCAGGACTAGGGTTAAAATGTGTAACCTTCCATTAATGTAATATAAACAAATGACAAAAACATACAAAATAAATCATAATCATGAATAATTAAAGCATGGGAGCCAAGAAAATAATGAAAATATCAATAACATATACCTAATATCACTAATATAATCTGAGTCCTCTGAGAAATTAAAAGGAATTGTGATCTGTTTAATTGCATGTTAAGTATCTAAACACAAGAAAGTAAATCAGGTAACTGAATATTCTTAGCAGGCAATTGTAGGATAATGGCTTAGTGTTATGAAAACTCTCTTTTTTTCATTTTACAGGCGATCAAATAATACATTTATTAGAAAATGTAGCCATTAACTAAACCAGTAAGATTACATTGCAGTAACTTCCTGTGAAATACATACTGCAACTGTTCTTTAAGTACAATACAATCAGTTAAATTATCTGAAAATATAGATCTTCTTTCTCTATGGGGTGGATGTTTCCTGTAGCTTTATAAACTTATGAAGCCAACAAAAATATTCTGTGCAAAGTAGTTCTCTTAGTGCAGTACATTAGCACTTTCTTAGAGATAATCAAATGTGCAACTATAGAGTGGCTGTAAGAACTGCTGCTTCCTGAAGCCACACTGATATGACGAAACAGGAAACCAGGTAAACTGCTAGCACTGTACAATCCTGTACCAACCAATCCAAAACTGTGTAGCTTGCATAAAAAAAACCTAACAAATGTTTATTTTTTGTCAATTAACATCATTGCCACGCATGCACACAGTAAGACTTTCTCCTTTTGTCTGAGGGGGGCAAGTCTATTAGGATAAAATGGGTGTTGTCTCGTTTTCACATCATACAAAGGAAAAGAAAATAGATTCCCCTTTATCTGAAAAATCAGATGGAGATGGTTTTCACCGTCTAAAAGAGAAGCATGTTTTTCAAAACCCACTTTAGAATAATGAGAAAACACCTCATTTTCTTTCTTTTTTTTCAGAGATGTGAAAGCTGGTTCAGTGATGGCACTGAGCATTCTTTGGGGGACGAGCAGGATGCAGCACTGCACTCACTTCCAGTACTACCATACCACAGAGTAAGCCATTCTCAACAGGTTTCCAGGAGATTCTACATGTCCAGTGAGGGAACAGCAGTAGAACTTGCTGTTAAACATACTGTACATAACAGTATAAAAGTCAGTCATCAGGCCACACTCATGTATTATCTCCATTGAGTCTGCATTGCCCAGAGTGGGAGTGTGAGGGCCACCATCACCAGCAGTAGGGAGGGTCCGCAGGAAAGTGACTTGCCTGCGGCGGCTGCTGCTGCGCGTTCATCACTTCTGTCAGCTCCGATCACGGGAGCCTCTGTTCCAACAAAAACAAACTCTGTTGTGCAGCCGTCAGAGCAGCCACTCCCACTGCCAGAACTACTGCCCTCGTCACCTGCAGCAACAACATCACACAAATTCAAATCCACATACTAATAATATCGTCACAAGCAGCTATTAGTTTGGTCAATGGCAATGGGGAGTGAGAATATAGAAACAAATGGCAAAGCAAAGCTCACCCACAAATTGTAGTTGTGCTACAACTTGGTAACTCACTTTGCTAATTGGACTGCATTCTTTTCAGTTTAGTTCAAAGAATCACAGTCTCTGACTAGGTAGTTTGTTAACTTTAACAACCATCATTGTCCAAATACATCTCAGCATGCGGTGAAGGCATCACTGTTAGGTTTGGTGCTATTTCTGACTTCAGTTCAGTAGATTTAGTCTGATCCATTCAGATTAGTACCAAATTAGGCCAAGCACTATTTGTAAGGTTGCTATTTACAACAAACTTATCACATCATCTGTTCATTTAATAAGCTTTTAACAAGGAAGTAAAGTACTGTTCAATTGTAATACTGGTTCTACCTTTTTGAATATACTATACGGATTATATGTTTAATTTTCAAATATTTTGTAACGCTACTCCTATGTAACAGGCTGGGGTGGCGCTCCTTAATTCTGCAAATAAAAGAAGATTCAAGTGAAGTCTTCTTTGGCTGAAATACAGTTATAAAGTAATCTTTTTTAAGTGTGGGAGCCAGGGTAAGATGGTTTCCTCCCTTTGTTTAATGCTCAGGGTATAATGCAGACCTAAAACTCAGTGAGAAAAACAATGTTATGTATAGTGTCTACTCTTTTGTTAATTTGCCTTCTTCTGTGAGATATTAACCTATGCAACAATTGTTGTTGCTCCAGCACTGGGTCTCTGATGTTTAAGAAGACACCATTCTTAACAGAAAAACAAACATGATAGCAACAAAAAGAGTTGATGTACAAATTTTGGTTGCGGTAGTTATGTCGCCACACATTTTACTTAAGGCTCAGAGAATCTTCCATCCTTGTCTGCTGAATAGGATCCACAGAATCAGAGAGAAAGATTGGTTTCTGTTGTGGCAGATGTACATTTTCCTAAACACAGGCTTGTCTGTCCAGCATTGTCTGTGTCACTGTACCTTCAGCAATTTATTCTCGCATCCTGTGGAGTTGTATGATGAGTTGCTACATGAATGACACCTGAGATTGTATTTCAGTAATCATAGTTTATATTTCTACAGGGTGTTTCTACCTGTGTAGTGTGGTCTAAGTCAAAACCAACATGCAGTGACAGAAATCAATAGATAAACTTTTCTCTGTTTATTTTACTTGAAATGATTGTCATTATCTCATCTCTACCTGCACTTCACATGACAGACTGGAGAACTTACTAGAGTCCTGGAAGTAGATGTCATTTCCATTGTAGGCATTCCTCAGCTTGTTTGTCATGACACGTAGAGCCATGATCTGCTGTCGAATCAGTGTGTCAGGTCTGGTTATATCTACGTCTACCTCCGGGTTGTTTACCTGGTTGGTTAGACCCTCCTTCACCACTTCAGGAAAATATCTGGACACAGTGACACACCAAAAACTTGAATTACATCTTAGTTTGTGAGAAATAAAAGTAGTAGTCTCTACGAATCATTTAAATTAAGTTATCAAGTGGAATCAGTGACACTGAAGATGAGGCTATCTGCTGTATGGTTGCTGACAGAGCTCGACAGTGCAACTTCAGAAAACACAAAAAGAAACCTCTTGGCCTCTTGACCAATGGCTGCTTAAATCAGAAAAAACACAAGTTTGTAATCAGGCTTAATAAGGCTTAATAGTCTGTTTCATGTTGGGAGTGGTGGCATTTTGCTACGGAGAGACTTTAACATGCTTGATGCCCACGAATCAATTTAAGTGCTGTACAATAAAAATACTGTACTATGTGAGAAAGGCAAACGTTGTGTTTAAGTAACAGGAGAATCCGTTGATTTCATAACACATTCCTAACATGGTCTGACTGTTACTGACGTTTTATTATCTCTTGGCAATGAATTTAACTGCCAGATTTAGAGCGATGCTTAAAAATGGTACTGGCACAAACAAGAGAATTAACATATCTTTTATTGCACCATCTGGTGATTTTGTTACTTGGAGAGGGCCAAAGTGATGGGGTGATATATTTTCTCTGCCAGCGTCTCTGGTTCACTGTCAGCTCACTCTCTAATCTACTGTACGGCCTGGCGATACTCTACACGCTGCAGTGGTGATAAGAGGTGTTAGAAGCTCCACAGTCCTCTGAGTATTAGAACCTCAGAGCTTATATAGAAGTTCTCCATATAAGCACTAACCATTGTACTTACAGAGAGAATGTTAATCTGGGAACACAGTGCAGTTATTTTAATCCCTGGCAGGCAAAATGTGATAACCGAGGAGTGGGGTGACTTTGCTGTAGTTACAAGGAACAGCAGAAGTCCTTACCTGCCCTTAGTGTGGCTGTTCCAGCACTGCTCCTCGTCAGTCTCTGTGAGCTTGCCCTTGGCACAGACGTCATCTGGAAGGTTGGACCAGAACCTCTTGGACTCCTTCAACTTCTCTTTGATGTCAATCACCTGTCATGGGCCAAAACAGAGGACAAAAATACATTAGGTTCCATAATTTAGCATTTCAAAGGCTGAGAAGTGAATCGACTCATCATACTCAGATCTTTTATTTAAGTAAAAGTCTAAACACACTATGTTTGAAGTAAATGCCCTGCATTTGACATTCTACACAACCAGAATTATTATAAATTTTACCAGTAAAATGTACTAAAAATATCAAAAGTAAATTAGTAAACTCACTATGCCTTTTTTATGTTAAATTATGGGGCCTTTAAGGTCCATAAATATTATATATTGTTATTATAATATAAGCATTCAGCACCTCTGAAATTGAGTAGAGTATAGGTATAAAGAAGCAAAAATGTAATACTTAGTTACTTTGCACCTTTGTGCAATCAGCAATACATGCCCTAGAAACAAACAAAAAACTAAGCAAAAACAAATACAAGACTCCAATAGTTCCATCTTTGTATAAGAGTGTGACACATTGTGATTTTAAACATCCACGTGGCAGCAAACAATTTGTGTAGTTGCACAACCACTTCTGCTCATTTGTTCCATCAGGAGAGCAGTACTTTTGGACTGCCCAGGATTCTTTTTCTTTCCATTTTGCTTCTTGTCCACTTCCATCCATATTCTGATTCATACGAGACAGACTTGGGGTTTCACATTTGATATTTGGCATGAGTGGTCACCCCCGACTGATTCCATCTGGACACAGCAAGAAGTTTGAGCGGGTGACTAGCAAACAGACAAAAAACTAAACCAAAAAAAATCAGGAGGATTCATCATGTAACAGAAGTACATTTTGATATAGTTGGTAACCTCCGTGATGTTTATATTTAATAATGTATATACTGTCATTACATTCAAGTTTGCACCATATGTTTATATATGCTGTTCACTTTATAATAATCACTTCATATTATAAACAAACAAACTAAGCTTCTTCGTTAGAAGCCACCAGAGAGCAGGATGATAGACATTATACAGCATGAACACAATTCACCCAGAAAACTGTGAGATACATTTAAATGAGTAGTTCAACATTTTGGGAAATGTGCTTATTCACTTTCTTGCCAAGAGTTAGATGACAAGATCGATACCACTCTTATGTATCAGCTACAACCAGCAGCAGGCTAGCTTTAGTGTAGCATTAAGACTGGTAACTGGGGCAAACAGCTAGCCTGGCTCTGTCTAAATGTTATGTGCCGGCCTATTTCTTGGCCACAGTGACTTCCTGGAGTCTTTGTTGGTTGCCTGGCAACAACACAGCAAGAAGTCAGTGCTCCCAGCCAAGAAATTGTTGTTGTACTTCAGTTTTTGTTTGATTAACAAACATGATATAATGTGTTACTTAGTGAGCTTTAATGTTCCCGATATGCAGGTACTTCAGACAGAGCCACAGTAGCTGTTTCCCCGTTTCCATTCTTTATTCTAAACTAAAGCTAACCAGCTGCTAGCTGTAGCTTAACATTTACTATCCAAACATTAGATTCCTATTAATCTTCTCATTAATGCAGCGATGCCTGCAAGCTAGTTCAGGAAGTCAACTTGATCTGCAAAATGACGCCAAACTCTAACAACGTTCTGCTGCTTTAATAAACATTTCAAACATGAGTTGTCCAACTGAACTCTCATTACTGTTACTCAGTACCAGTAACAGAATAAACTAGAATGTTTTTTTGTTAATGATGAAATAATATGTTCTTTTCAGAAAAAAAAAAAAATCTAAAACGTCCCAGATGTACAGATGCTTGGTCACATTATGCTTTTGCTTCCTCCTGGGTTGAAGAATTCAGTGTGGAAGATTAGTACAGCTACACAGAAAAAGCCTAAGCGAGAGGAACACAGGTGATCTTCTGCTTAAAAACTCCAAACAAACAAAATTGGTATATATTATATTTTGCATCCATAAAACAAAGTGAAGCCACAAACTGAGCCCTATATTAGACAGGTGATGTATTCATTGTGTGTGTGTGTGTGTGTTAAAATATATTTTGGCAAGAAAGAACATTGTTGATGGGTCATGACCTCCTCTGTGGAATTCTATTGCTTTCAACAGTATCACAATTTTTTCTGTAAATTGTTTTGGACTTGAACCAATTTCAGCTGCTGAATTCTTCAAGGCTCTGAAAAGCATAGGCTGCAAAATATCCGTCTCATACAATTTATATCCAAATGTTTCAAAACCAACATCTGATTTAATGCAAAGCCCAATGCCTCTATTCTTAATCTTAGTTATATTACAGCTGATTTGCCAAAGCAAACAATATTTGGATGGATATATGAAACTGTGATATTAATAATTATTGCTCTGTGATGAATTTACCCACCCTGGCTAAAATCTTTGAACCACACAGTTGAAGCAGTTGCTGGCAGTAACTCAGTAGTAACTAAATCAAATCTCCAGAAATATAAAACAAACACGAGGAATTACACACTCGTGACTGACATGCGTTAACGCCTTTTACCTCAAACCTCTTTTCAGTGGTTGAAAGGATTTTTCAGGAGAGAAAATATAGCTGCCACTGTATTTGAGGTATCAACCTGCATTTTTTTTAGCAAGACATACTTTTTTCCAGAATTACTTGTTGTTAATCCATAATATGTACCTAATGCAGCTTTAATTCAAAAAAACAACCCCAAGTTCAGTTCCACTTACAAGCCTTTTCTGGATCTTTCAGCCTTATGCGAGTTCAATAGTGATTAGTAAAAACGTTTTTTATAGATGAAAGCTCCAGGAAAGGCTTTAATGTTTCACTTTTAAGTCAACATGAACGAGAAGTCCTAAAAAGTGCTGTGGATGAAATCCTAACATTTACTGAGTTTGCATGTCACCAGATCCATCTCCATGGTGTGCGCATGCGCTTGTAAGTGCGTGCTGCCCGATACGGTTGCTCCGCTCGTCTTACTTGCTCTTTTAAATCTTTTTGTTATTTAACTTTGTACTTATGTTTTTTTTGTTTGGTG
>JAVQJD010053496.1:0-13415 GCA_036023655.1 Nannoperca australis | reverse complement strand
GATACATTTCATCGTGGGACGCAATTGCATGTGCATGTGTGTGTTTGCAGTGTGTTTCACGTGTGACCATTAAAAAGTCTGACTTTCTGTCTGACTTCTGATTATTATTATTATTATATCTCTGTTATATATAAATGTCTTGGATTAGTTGAAAAAGGTTCATCTTGTCTGCTTGTGAATCTTATGTAAGAGTTTGGCATACATGTTTGTTTAGACAGTTTTATATTGTTCCATCTCCTTCCTCAGACAGCCCAGTATTCTAGGAATTACGCTCGTATTGGATGAATCTGCACATCACAACTGAAGTCCAGTGCCAACATGCAGTGCCAATGCAAGAAGCAGTGTGTCCTATATAGCATGTAGTGAGGTGGTTGTAGAGCTGTGTGATCTTTCCTTAATTTAAGTGTTTTAGTTCCCATACTCTAACATACCTTAACCATAGTTGATTTGCCACAACAAGATATTTCCCTAACCTTCACCATTGCAACGTGCAGAATCAGATAATGTAGACAGTGAGGATGTGAGACATGCTGGCCTTGAACATAAAAAAAAAACAACAACAAAAAAACCCACACTGCCTTGAACGCACGCAATTGGGAGTTTTGCAAAACCTTCTAACATCGCCCGGGGAAGCGCCGATTCAACTTTTTGTCTCCTGACACCGCTATGTCAGGATATCTGATGATACAGAGTACTGATCCATTAGTAATGCTCCGTTTTCCCCAAATTAAAAATCAGTATACCACACTGTGTAGAACTCATTGTTATGTAAGGTAATCTGACATCAGGGATTGCTTTGGCAACAAACAAGCGTTAGACAATGCACATCGTTTTATAATTACGAAGAATAATGTGGATCGGTCATGTTATGGTCCATTCCCAATCTGTTTAATGAAGTATTAATGAGTATAATACTGGGTATGCCCTTTTTTTTTTTTAAATCAAGGTTTACTGTCCTCCTGGTTCTGGATTTACATTGACTCCTTAATCCTACATTGGGATTTGTTATTTTCATATGTGACTGTCCTGGCCTATTTCCAGTCATGATGTGGTTCTCCCTTTTGCAGTGACCTGAGCTTTCTTACCGCAGGCCACACCGAGCGTAGATGTCCTGTCCTCACTAATATTTCTGCACTCTGACCCGTCCACACTTTGAAATCTAAAATCACATGATTGTTTGTGTGAATTAAGTGTGAAAGCACTGAAATTGATGTTAATACACAGAAAACTCTCAACTCTGTATTTATCTGAGAAAGTTAATCTGTTATAAATGTTCATATTAAATCCAGTACAAAAATGAATCTGGCTGTGACAGTGGTGGTATTCTATTTTATCCAGTATTTAGCAGAATAATAATAGATTATTTGATATTTATTTTGACCTCAATACATTCATTACCTTTTCTTTTTAAGGTATACAGCAGCGAATCAGGACTTTTCACGTATAAATAAATACAATTCATAATCACCTGACCTGAACTAACACAACTAAAGTTAATGAGGCCCGCTTGTAGTATGAAAACTAACACACAAGATGGCTCCCAAATATTTGGCAATCTGGACGCCAGATGTGTCCAATCTATATCAGCATAATTCCCAACAGGACTGCACTCAAACACAGTCTGAATTATAATGTGTTCTCAAAAAGTCGATGTACTGGAGATGATTTATGGGTAATCGTTTACTGTGGCACCTTGTGTGTGTGGAATTTATAGCGTCCCAGAGGTCATACATTTATGTATGTATTTCTATCATACAGTATAAACTGTTTGAATGTTATTTATGTTCTAACAGGTGCTGCCACTCACTGAATATTGATTTAATATATATTATATGACAATATCAGCACCATCCAGTTTGTGACCTGATGATTTAACCTGAAGAATAAGCGTAGACCTTTTTGTGCAACAGGCTAAACTGACGCTAAATGTGTGTCCTTGACTTCTGAAAACCCGGTCTCTGATGTTGTAGTGAGCATGTGATTTTTTTCCAGTTTAAACATCCTTAATCCACACTCAGGTTGGTGGGTCACCCGTCCACATGAGAGGGTTAATGGGGGGGGGGGCTTTACTAAGCTTTTGCTGTCATTTTCAATTAATCTGTCTGCTGTCTGTTTGAGTCCTGCAAGGCTGCTGCTGAATGGCCACAGAATTGAATCAAGATGGATCAAAACCTCTCACAAGTCTGCTAGGAGGCTGAGCAGTGTTGAATTAGCACAATCTATCTGCTGCCCTCCTGTGGAGCCACGGTGACACCGTTTTATGTTGTGGTAGATTAGAAAAACATAACCAAAGTAGCTGTCAGTATTAGAGATTGATTGATGGATTGCTGTAACATAAAAATGGCTAAAATGAATGAACCTATCATACATAGCTAATTCATGTATCCATCATCTTAATACATCAGTGTTGTATTTTTGTATTGTGCATTTGACCTTTTTAAATGTTTACATGCTAGTGTTGATTTAAAGCAGTTGATATTTTAGTCATTTTTATAAAGTGACATTTTGTAATTTAGATGCTCAAAGCAATTGCGGTTCCTTTTTTAATTTATTTATTTTTCTCGTGTGTCTCTCCTCTGTACCCTGCCAGCAGATGTATAGCACAACACATCCTGTTTTGATGCCTATATCCTCAGAGGAGTGTGACAGGCAGGTACGCCCGTCTAACAGCTCATTAGGAGAAAGAGCAAATGAACCCTCTCAGGGATCTCTTCACTATGCAAGGCCAACAACAATAAATGCACAGACCGGCTGCTGGAAATCTCTACATTATTGGTTAATTAAGCTCTTTTTGACAAGGAAGGTTTGCTCAGATCGTATCGTGAGGACCCACGGAAGTAGACAAAAGGTCAGCAGCAGCAGCCTGGCATACAGAATAAAGCCCCCAAGGCATGAGTGACTTTGTGACAGTCCAAGGCTGGAATGCGTTATGGTCTGACTGGATGTAGACATGGTATAGGATTGTATCGGATCACAATGGCTGATTGTTAAAGAATAGACAAAAGATTTACAGACAACTACACAGGAACACATGCTTTATTCATGCTCATCCATAAGGTATTCCTGCATTATAATGATGGCTAAATATAGACGGCAACATGCATTTTATGCTGCACAGAGCCTTAGAGAAGTGGAATGTCGTGTAGGATGTAGAACGGATTGTTGTGAAGAGAAACACTGATGGAACCCGTAGTATTCTGTCAGTTTGCTGTTGGTGTTGTTTCAACTGTTTGAGCGTATTTCTCTACTAATCAAATCAAACCATAAGGAGGGCTTTATAAAACTCTGTGGCTCCAAAGAATGATGATAAACTGGAATATTATAAAGATAAATTTGATGTAATAATATGTTTTCATTTCAGAAACTGTTCGTTAACTGCTGTTGTCACTTAGTCGAGTTCTTCATGTCACATTGTGATGTGGCGATTGCAGTTTTGTCGGTAAAAGCAAAACTTCCATTTTGTTATCGCTGACAACTCAAGAACACCGGAAAAGGATCTCTGGTGGCAGTGTGGTACTGACTCTTGTTTTGTCAGGCGCTGTTGTAGCGATGTTGTTGTTAGCTCTGCAAAACCTCTTAGCTACCAGGTTCGGGCAGATGGATGGGTCAACCCAAGCGTGAGACCGCTGTTCACATCCTGTTTACTGAACCCAAGACCATTATTGTTCTGTCTTCAATTCAGTTTTTTAAACCTAACTGAACTCTGGTCAGTCCAACTTCCCCAGCCTTTTCCTCTTCACGCAGCTCCCTTGAGCTGGGTAGGTAATCATTTATTGTCCATCACGCTCTCAAAAAACAAGTTAATCACTAATCAGCAATTCGCCAACTATCTTAATCGCTTTCTCTATGTTCAGCAACCAATCAATAGGTCCGTGACAACCATGTGACCATGACAACAGGCCCTGACAAACAACCTCATCCCGTCGGATAAGAAATTGCTAATATCCATCATTTTGGAAGGCAGTGACTAATGACAAAGCTGATTTATTTATTTTTTCATTTAGTCGAGAGAAAAACTGGGGTTGACTCATAAGGGAATACAGGGATTTGGCACATTCCTACAAACCCACAGAGTCAGTTATTAATTCAGAATTAATGGCCAAACACATGTCACATTGGCACTTTGTAGATTAACACTACAAAGTGACACTTGATAACTAGAGCCTGGTTGATGCTGAATTTGTGAGGCTGATATCAATATTTCAGAATTACAAAATCACCTATATTGATTTTCTCATGCAAAGGTGACACACATTCTTGTTACTGTACTTATCATCACACATACAGTATACGCCAATAGCAATATAAGCTGACAAGATAAAATCAGCCAATTATATCGGCCATCTAGTATATCCGTCAGGCTTTAATAACGCCATCCAATTAAATCTTTATGCTCTGATTTACAGTCTTAGCGTACGTTACTGTCCAAAATCAATGGGATAGTGAAATGAGTTTTTATCTTCTCTTCTCTTTTCATCTCAGAAAATTGCCTTTGATTCTCCTGGGAACCTTGAGAAGAAAAAAAACAAAACAAAACATGTTCTGATGTGTTGGTTTGGCAATCTGCCGGCTGGATGAGGTGTAGGTAGTAAACAAGTGTAGCTGTCCAGAGTTACCACGCACGCTATTAAATCACACAGTATATATAAAGACATGGTTATCTGTCATTAGAAAAACAACTCTGTTTATTAGGGGCCTCATTCCAGCACAGCTCTTACCCTCTGTGAATGCCTTGTCATAGATCACCGGAAGCTATGAGCAGAGTCGACTGGCCTTCTTGTGACAGGTCAGAATATTTATATCTATGTCCCATCTGTGCACAGATTGTTCTCCTTTTCATAAATCATTGAGCTAAGGCAATTGCACAGGCAGGAAATAGTGAGACCTCCCCCTGGTATGGCAGCGGCAGCCACTGCGTCCAATATCGCTTACTTGTTTGTTTAGTGAGATGTGCTGAGGGAACAAATGTGAACGACATCGAACGCGACACATGTAAAGTCTGAGCGGATGTTTTTGAATAAATGTGTCACTTTCTTCTGTCTTCAATGTGTGCATGAATTACTGTATCTGTGCGAGTGCTTTTTTGTAAGCTCCGCTCGCTCCAGTAAATGAGCCCAGCACCGCCTCGCATTCTTTTACATTTGCACAAATATGTTCGCTCAAGATAACAAACAGTGTCGATGGCTTTGTAAATGTACCATGTGTGTATGTGCCTGGGTGTTTGATTAGCTGCAGTTGCGGAAATGTAACTTCATTTTTTAAATATTTATGTTCTGAGATGTCTTGATCAGAACATTTTTGTTAAGTCTGGTTTCACAGGATGTGTCGGCACCAGAACATTTGTGTCCTCATGTTGAATTTTGCCTTTCTCCCCTAAATTCAAGGTTTGTATTAAAATATTTTGAGCTGGCATTCTGTATTCAAAACCTGTGGATGGATCCGTCATTTCAAACTCCCCCCATGCAACATTGTTAAAATGTAAAACTTTTATTTTAAATTGTAATAGAGATTCCAGAGTTTTTAAAGACACCAAATATGTCAGGCTGAAATGTGCATAACATGATGCACAGGATATCTAGAATATTTCCATTTTATTGAATAAAACAACATGAACTCTTGGGTTTGGATATTTTACTCAGTATCTACACTTCCAAAAAGGCTACATCTACATGTAGCTTCAAAGGAAAGCTAGATTAAGCTGATACAGCTGACCAAAAGTCAAAAATCTGTATGTGCATAGTTACATACAGGTGCGTTACCATTAGCTACAGAAACTTGTGAGATTAAAGAAGTGCTCTTTTTGTTTTATTGCTTATTAAATGATTATTAAGTCATTTCACCCTTCACCTCCGCTGTCTTCTGCTGCTTGGACAGTTATGGAACATGTGACTTGTGTTTTAGGAAGGGAACATTTTTCTAAGGGATGCACTGATCCGATACGCCGTATCAGTATTCGTGTGCTCATAAAGCGAATTAGGTGTTGAGCATGATGTGATGAATCCAGATTAAGTACAACACTTCTTCGTCAGTCACAGCGGGGCATCGACTCTTTAGTTCCCTGGCTTCAGGTGACCTTAAATGAAGATGCTTTCCAAGACATTCCAGGAAAAAGAGAGCACTACTATCAGATCTGTGCTCAGCATCGGCAACAACAAGAGAGTAACATTCAGATTGGTGGGTTACTACCATTTTTGTGGCAGATTTAATTTGTAGAGCTCGGAAAGGAGGCAAAGTTCTTGTTTGAATACTAACATCACATGTAGGAGGAAATAACCTCCTACATGTGATGTTTCATTTCTGACATGCTGTTTCACCACTAACAGTACTTTTGGTGTCCTATGAATCCACGCGGGCTGGACACTTGTTTATGAATGCCGCAATAAGCTAAAACTTAAGCTGCTTTTCTCATTTATATCTTCATACATTGTAAAAGTCTTTGGGTTTTGGGCTGTTCGGTCAGACGAAACAAGCTGTTTGAAGATGTTCAGATGGGCACTGGGAACGTGTGGTGGCTAATGACTATTTTCTGTCAATTTATAAGCAAAATTAGGAACACTACTACAGATTATATTATATTCTGTCTGATGGATTAAGAGGTTTTCCCAACCTTTAGGTTATGTATAGTAAGGGGTTAATACTCGACGATCATCATAATAATTTAATGTTTTCTATGAACTATGAATCATAAGGCTATGCAGTATATTCCAAACCCACAATACCAGCCAATCACCAATCATTTCTCTAGATGGTCTGTACACTAATTGGCCTTATTTCTATCACATTTGATCACACCTGCCAGAATCGGTACAAGCACCAAACCTCTTAATAGAGCCAATAAACAAAGACTTCCACTGGATTTATGGGTACACTTTGGCAATGCACGGCCTGTCACCGCCAGCGGTGGAATTGATTACACCGGCCAGTGATAGTAAACATGCCCAGCACCACTTTGCTTGTCATAGGCTCCAGATATACTACACATTTAAAGCCAAAAACAATACATTCAGCTAATGTGTTCATAATTATAGGGGGGGGGGAGCAGCTTTTAGAAAGATCCATCTGTGATTTTGCACTGAGGATTGCTGATGTCTCTTCAAAGGCGTAGTATGTCTAATGAGGGCTCGCGCTTTGAAGTCTGTCCTCATGAAGCCTTTTTGCTTTGTATGCTTTTGTTTGGAGTTTTAGAAAAGATGAATTGCTCGGCCATTAACATTAAAATGAAATGAAAGGAAGTCGTACCTCATTGCCAGATGATTGGATTTGATTGTTGTGGTTTGGTAATTGTAATAACTCCTTTTGTATGGTTAAGGCAGGACGGCAACCCGCTACATACACACTGCCTGCCTCATGTACTTGTTATGCAACACAATAAAATGAAGCAACTTAAAGCAGATACATGAAGTGTCCTCTTTTTTTTTATTTTTTTTATTTTTTTTTGTACTTCTGGGAAACGCCAGAGAAAAAAAATATTTTATGTATTGCACTATTTTATAATTGTTATTAGGCCGAAATGAATATTCTGATTGAATTTGCACTACAGCACTCTCTCCTCTATTATACATTGTGTCAGTGAGATGGCACAGGATGCTTTTTTCACTGGGTCTTTTCCCCCAGCTGTGCCCAGGCTCTGTCATCATCTCCACTGACCTGAATCATTACCTCACAGATAGCCCTCACAGCGCTATTGGTAAATATTTCAATGCAAACTGATGCTAGGGAGGGGTAAATGGTCCTGTAACACAGAGTCATGTAAGGATGCTGACGCTGTCATCGCCCATACGTGGTCATAGTTTCACATGTGACCCTTGTTTTGGTGCTGGAAATGGGCAGCAGTCATGGCCTTTTTGGAAGTGTAGATAAAAATCTTTGGATACGAACGTAGTGGTGACAAGTTTATTAAGTACTATGACAAAATGTCGAAACTAAGTCTTGTACAGAATATAATTGATATGGTCATAAATGTATTCCCTGGAAAAGTTCCAGTTATTGTTTTCAGATAAAAATTATCAAATTTTTCTAATCGCATCCATTTAGACAGGAAAATAAATCCTAGCATTTTAGAACTTCATCTCCGACCAATCTACAGTACTGATTTAAATATTTTCCTTCACGGTTTTCGTGGAATCTAATTTTAAAGGTGAGCAATATGGATACAATCTTTTATCACAGTATTTGTGGCACAGGGATTTAAATTGTGAAATAACTGATTTGACAATCAGTCTTTTTTTCATCACATTGACGCAGAACTCCTGTAATCCTTATCCTTGTATACATTGCCTGGCCTCCACACTGGTGTGGAATATGGCATACAATGGCCGGATCCAACTAGAAATATTAAGGCGTCACTCTATAGATTTTACACACATGGAGGTCAGTTCACTTCTAATGTGGAAATGAAAAATTACCCAAGTGATGTCATCAGGGTTATCTTAGTTCGGGATTGGATATGGACACCTGGGTGTATATTTACAAAATATACCTGCAGAAAAGTAGGTTCCAAGATTTTAGAGCTTGACCTGAACTACGAATTTAAGTCAGGATATGTTGGCCTCTTTTTGACTTCTTAATCTGTCTCTTGTACTGTAAATCGCCCCAACCAACTTTGTGGTGCCGCATAAATCCCTGGAATACTCTTTTAAAAAGGACCTTGGTGTAAATAGTGTAGCAAAATCGGGCTCATGCTACTCTGTATATATTGTCACATTAACACACTCTTAATCTGATATAAGATCCTGTGAGTTAAAGAATAATTCTTGTCTATTACAACCTTTTTATGTTGTTGCTTTGGCCATCTGTTATGATAGAATTCTACATTGAGATTTGGGAACAAAATTGCAATAAAGTCTGTCGGGTTAAGAAACTTAACACGGGTTGTAAACAATCCAACAGTTTAGCCAGATTATCTAGATCTTATTTGGAGGTAAAACTGAAAGTGAACCCATCTGAAATGTCAGCAGTAATCCTTTTTAGTTGCACAGGAAAACTGCCTGCACACACAACTACATGTTCTGCGATCTACGCAATTAAACTGGTGAGTACATGTTAATGTTACCGATAGTAATGAAGGCCAAAACTTCAAGAAAATGAGATCCAATTTGTGATAAATCAGAACGATCATTTAAGAGACCGTGACTCTCACTGAGACAGTGACAGGAACATAATAATCTACTCTACCTCTGGCTGCAGGCTAGCATTTAATTGGAAAACAATATCTCTATCAGACAGACTCATCATTAACAGCACTTGTGTGGTTGATTTTTGTGTTAACTCATTTTACATTTATGCACGTGAACATGCATGTGTGGCACATATTTTGACAGTAAATGCACACTGTGTTTAGATTTTGCTTCCTGTGTGCGTGTGTGTGTGTGTGTGTGTGTGTGTGTGTGTGTATGTATGTAGTGGGCAGCAGGCTGTGAAATTTAATCTCAGAGTGTTAATATCATAGGCTGGAATACTGGGGAGGAAAATTCCCGTTGCGCTGGGATCCCCCCTTTTACTGTTGTTACCATGGTTACCACCAGCTTGACAAAATACCATCAAAGCGCTTCCACCATCTGCCCGCGCACTATTAGTTTTACTTGGCCTGACATACTGTATGCAGTATTGTTAGGCAACTGGACCTACAGGACTGGTAACATATTGGTGGGTCTGTCTGTGTATGTATGTATGTATGTGTGGAGAGAGAGAGAGAGAGAGAGAGAGTCAATATAAAAGAGCTGTCAACACTGATCACAATATACCTTTAATGTTTATTGTTTCATGTTGGTATGGTGGTGGTAAAAGGTAAATGCTTTCTGCTACGTAGTAGTAGTACCACCACCACCACTAGCAATTGAAAAGCTCCATAATTGTTACTGCAAAATCAATACTCAAGAACACATTTTTAAAGACAAATTTCAAGATCTTGAAAGTTTGTTTAAAAAAAAAGTATATATATATATATATATATAGATCTTTTTGCACATCCTTCATTGTAGACACACATTGTGTATTCTTCTCACATACATCTCTCATTTTCCTGGAAAGGGCAGTGTGCCTCTGGGGGTCCTTTTACTCTGGAATACTTGATTCCTTGCTAAATGGCAGTTGGCACTGTTTGCCAGCTCAGTAAGTGTATTACCATCAACATGCATTTACTGACAATGGCAGTGGCTGAAATTAACACATTAGTCAGACTCTCTATATTCCAGTTAACATGTAATCCCCCCCACAATCTTAATAAATATGTTTGTCTGAGCGACTGAATCATATTTAGTGTTCTTGTGCGGAGATACTGTACTTGGAGACTCTCCAGGCACTCAGTGAATTAGTGGCAACATCAAATTGTCAGATAAACAGGAGAAGTGACTCAGCAGCCGAGAAGACCAAAATTTAAATAAGCATATGCCTGGTGTTGTTTATTGTGATAAACATTTTAATTGAGTTCTTTCTCTTCTCCATCCTGGTGATTCCTGCTGCAGCATGCTACATTCCCAAATGAGCCGTTCTGCCATCGCTCACTGTGATTTTTGGCAGCGAGGCGCACACCGCACCAGTCAGGAGTCACATTAGTCGGCCCATCTGCTCCTTACAAACTGTGGTTCGCACTTCAAAGATGTCTTTCGCGCTGGCTACTGCAGGTAGGTGCGAGCCTGATAATTTGCTAAAAAAAAAACAGCGGGGTGCTGTTTCTAAGACGTATTTGAGAAAAAAGTTAAAGGAATCACATTGTTTAAGTTTCTCCTCTCCTGCTACATTGATACTGTTTACTGTGTTGATCAAATGCTGATAACTAATGTTAAATTACCTGTTGAACGTGTATAGAATATGAATGAAAAGTATTGCCCACTTTAAGATTTGCGTCATCAGTTTCCGAGATGCAATCATTGGTTGTTTAATTGATTGGTAGATTGACTTAATGTAACAACTATTTTAATATTTGATTCACTGTTTAAGTTATTTCTCCAGCAAAAAAGCCAAACAGTTGATTGTTCCAGCTTCTCAAATGTAAGAATCTGTTGCTTTTATAATATGGTAAATTGAATCTGTTTGGGTTTTTTATTGGCCAGACAAAACAGGCCATTTGATGACATTACCATGGGCTCTGGGAAATGTAGAAGGGTGTCTTTCACTGCATATTAATCAAGAATATCTTTTAATGTTTTAATGTTGCAGCCCTCATCATTTTGCCCCATATACGAGAGCCAGGTTTAATTCCTGAATATTTTGTCATGCACTTGGTGAATAAATCTCATTGTTATTCATGTTTTGACTCTCATTCTGATTCTATTTTGGATTTAATAAAACCCTTTAAACTCGACGTGTATGGAAGTGAATCCCGGAGTGCCTTCAACCCTCCTGATTCCTTCGGCCCCATCTTTTCCTTTCCATCACCCTTTTGACAAAATATATGGCCAAGTTCAGTCCACAATCAATAGAAGAGGCTTCATTAGCATCCAAGCCCATGCCTGTGGTCTCTCCACTACTGAAAAGTAACTCCTCTTAGGTCAGACATAAAGCAGTGGTCCAATGCTCAGGTGGGTCTTTCTGTTTAGCCCCACCAATCTATTACTGTGACAACATGTCATGCCGTGGCCAGGGAGCGCCTTCTCCCAAGGGATCTCTAATCCAGGAGGCTGGATCTTTTCCCCAACATATGTCCTCCTCCTTGCCAACGTCCTTCGCGTTTCACTGCAGGGATGGCGTTTGGAATAGCAACGGCACATGTCCCGTGTCATGCTGTAATTCTTGATACTTGGATCACATCCCATCACATCACCGGTGGACGGCGACGGCTCTTCTCTCCCGACTGTACCTGAAATGCCAATGTGAACCCGCCATGAGTAGAGGACCCTGATATAAATTCATATTTGCTGCTGCCTGTAAAGGTCAGATGATGATAATCAGAAGTATTTATTATTCAGTTATGGGATTTGCGTTTCAGTACAAACATTTCATTTTCTATCTGTCTAAGAAAGGTCCGTGTTGTCTGGCCTCTATCTCCGTACATAATTATGCACTGGTGCGTAGCATGTGCTGTCTCTGCTTTGTGTGTTAGCTTTTCGAAGTGCATCCATAACATTAGTGCTTTAATGTTAGAAGTTGATGAGATTCAGAGTTTAATTCCCTCGCCGTCCTCTATGTGTGTCACGCTTGTTTAATGCATTGCTGTGGCAGCAGCTGCTCACACTTCCGTCGTGGTGAGACAGACTTACTGAAGCATACAGCATGTCAAATCTTAGCGTAAACAAAACAAATATTGTGACCCAAACACACAAAACCACGGTCTCTTTTTGCAACCCTGTTTCCTAGAAATTAAGTTTAATTTGCGACTGAAAATACAATCTGACAGAAACACAGTGGCAGCTGTTTTTACCGTTTCTACTCACCGTAAAGAGGAAACCTTTAATTAACTTACTGGCGAAGTGGCAAAAGGTTTATTTAGAACATATCTGCAAAATGTTCACTGACAAAGTATTTCTTTTTTTGCTGCTTGTTGCAACAGCACAGTTAACGTTTTATTGGTCACACATGGTTGTACGGATGGCAATGCCAGCCTGTTGGTTGGTCCAACACGTCAGTCCAGACACAAATATCTCAACAACTATTAGATGGATTGCTGTGAAATTCACCACAGATATTCATTGTCCTTACAGAAAAACACCTGATGACTTTGGTGATCACCTGACTTTTCCCTCAGTTTCATGAGGTTGACATTTTTGGTTTTGAGACAACTATTGGATGTAGTGCTGTAACATTTGCTGCAGATATTCAAGGTCCCTAGAGGATAAATACAGACCTCTTTAATGATTCTGTAACTTTTCATCTAGCGACTCATCAGGTAACAAGTTCAAGGTGTGCAATACTTTATGATCAAATACTTGCGAAGCCAATTCCCATCACTTTCCACTTTGAGTTTTTTATTCAATTTGGTAATGGTTAGCATGCTAACAGGCTAAACTAAGAGGTTGAACATGGTAAATTTTACTTGCTGAGCATCAGCATGTTAGCATTGTTACTGTTACATGCTATCATGCTGGTGTATTTAGATCATAGCATCATTGTGCCTATGTACAGAGGTGCTTAGCTGCTAGTGTGGCTTCAGTCTTGTTATGGTCAGTGTTGGTAAGTAACTAGTTACATGTAACGGCGTTACAAAATAAATGTAATTGTAATCCGTTACAGTTCCTAAAGAAAAATGTAATTAAATTACAGTTACTAATAAAAATGTTGTTGATTACAAAGACGTTACATCCAAATATATTCTTTTGGTAAAATGATTATTCATTCTGTTCATTTGTCCCGACAGCAGCTCCTTTCAGTGCTGGAGATTCAACAATACTTTCCTCATGAAAACAGAAACAGGCTCTAACATCACTGTACAGTGTAAAGTTTGTTTACCAGGTGAAAATGCTGTCAACATCAAAATGCTC